>SNQJ01S0048657.1:54239-98564 GCA_010110895.2 Picea sitchensis
GAAGCTTCTATTAGGTCTTCTTACATCCGCCTTATTCTATTTTATTGATAGGTCTTATTAATATTGACCTTTATTACATCTGAATACATTGATCTACCTATGTGCGGGTTAGGACCTTAACATTAACTATAAGAAAGCTAAATAAGGTTGTTGACCAGTTGTTTATAAAGAGCATAATCGGCTCCAGGTGTTTGACAAGTTTTGGTGATATTTACTATAGATTGAAAAGGAGTAGCATAGGTCTTAGAATCAACCAAATTAAAATGTGTCAAACTATCCATCATATATTTATATTGAGAAATGAAAAAACCATCACATAGTGGCAATACTTGAAGACCCAAAAAAAATGTAAAGTGCCAAGATCTGCCATATCAAAGGAGTCAACAAGTTGTTTCCTCAATCAAAGGATGAGATAATTATTATTTCCAATAATGAGAATATCATATACATATACAACAACAATCAAAGTGTCTCCATTGGTATGGATTACATACAAGCTATGATCAAATTCACAACATTTGAAACCAAGTCGAAGAAAGAAATTGTCGATCTTCGCATACCAAGCTTTGGGAGCTTGATTCAAATCATAAAGCTACTTCTTGAGTCAACAAAACAAGTTATAATATGTCCCAAAACTAGGTGGGTGTCCCATGAAAATTTCTTCATATGGTTCTCCATAAAGAAAGGCACTCTTCACATCCATTAGATGGATTTTCCTTCCAAAACGAGCAACAAGGGAAAGAATCAGTTGAACATAGTTCATCTTTGTATCAGGTAAAAGGTCTTAGTGTAGTCAATAAATTCTCGTTGAGAAAAACCCTTCATAACTAGGAGTTCTTTATATCGCTCAACAACACCTTCAGAGGTAAGTTTGGTCTAGTACTAGACCCATCAATACTTCACAATGTTCTTTCCTTGTGATTGGGGAACTAAGTCCCAAGTGTGATTCTTCGACAAAGAATCAATTTTTTTTTGCATAGCCTATTCCCATTCAGGTCAACCTTGAGCATCCAAGTAGGAAATATGATCAAAATATTCAAGAACATGAGTCATCAAGGAAATGCTAGCATGTTTCTTTTTACTTCAAGTTTGGCATCTACAAGAAACATCATTAGCAGTAGATCCAAAAGATTGAATTGTATTGGTGTCCCATTTGGGTAGACAAGAAACAAGTGAATTTTTATTCAATATAGCAGTTTGATCAAAAGTTGGAGAGATTTTATTCGACGAAGATGGTAGAATAGTCGAAGTAGAGATTGATAGACTAGTTGACTCGGAGGTCAATTGTTGAGTCAAAACAGGAACAAAGCTCAAATGTCCAGTCGAATGACTGAAAAAAGTAACTGGAGAACCAGCGTTAGAGACAACATCAAAGGGATCATCCTATAGAAATCCAGAAGAGGAATTCAATAACTTGATGCCAAAATATTTCTCATCAAACCATACATTTTGTCTAGTAATGATTTTCCATTTGACATGATCAAACAGTTGATAGTATTTCGAATCTTTAGAGTAGTCGATCATGATGTGAACATGACTCTTTGCATCCAACTTCTTTCTGCAATCATCAGAAATATGATCTCAGGAAACAAATCCAAACACAGAGAGGTGGTCAACTAAACTCTTCTTTCCACACCATCATTTGACTGGAGTCATGGAAGAAACAACTCGAGTCGAGATGGCATTGTGTAGATAGTTTGCACAATACACCGCTTAAGCCCAGAAACGAAGAGGCATATATTTATCTTGCAAAAGAGATCCAGCCATTTCAAATAATGTTTGATTATTGCATTCTATGATTCCATTCCGTTGAGGTTTGTTGTTATAGCAAGATTTGCCTTACCCTATGAAAATTTGTTGAGAAGGCCTTTTCCCATTTCCCTATGTAGACTTGAAGTCCCTTTTTGCAAATCCCAGAGCTAAAAATAATATTTTTCCACATATACATACCCTAACTATGATAAAACATGTGTATATGTAGGTTTCACCATTCCAGCCAGCGTACATTGGGTTTTATGCCCAAAATTAAAAAATAGTGGTGGGTTTCCTTGTCACGTCACGGGATCAATGATCCTTGACCTTCCATATACTAGAAACATTATGAATCAGCCCTTCAATTCCATTTTAAGGCTATAAACAATCCATATCTGAGATATGTAAAAGAGGAGAAGAATTCAACTTTGAGAGCAAAGTTACTCTCGAGAAATTATTCACTTCATATTGAGTCTACATCCCTTTGTCCTTTTAAATCTGAACATATTGTTCATTCCCCAAGCTCTTCCCTACTTGATTGAGAACCTCATTGTCTCTCTTATATGAGATTTCCTTTGGTGGAGGATTGAAGTGGAGGATGCCCAGATGGAAGGGACTCAGTTTCTCAGTTCTGAACCGTACCGACACGGAAGTTTGTAATTCATTAACTTCTATTGATTACATTTTAATAGAAATACTCTCTTCTCATCCAATTAATGTCTTGCAAATATTTGAATTGTTATTCCATGGGGATATTTGTTATGAATATTGATGGAGTATGTTATTGAATGTGCTAACTTTATATATTATCACCATATGCTTGCGGTTCTTGGTTGTTGAGGACAAGTTGCAGGTGTAGCGCTTTGAGTCAAGTGCCCAACGGTGGACTTCATCAAACATTTGGACAAGGTAAGCTCCTTATATTGTCTAGTTAGAATATTTGTTTATATAACATACCTTGGATTAGAGTTGATTTTTGCAGTCATTTCCTTTTGTTGTGGTTTACCCCATGCCATAGAGATATTTTCCTCGTAACATAATTGGAAACCATACTGGGTATATAATCTTTTTTTTCGGGTTTGAAGTGTTTTTCTTCTTTGATTGTTCTCATTTATACTGAGTTTCTTTTCGTTTGATCGCTTGACGGCCTCTGTTCATTTTGAGTGTAACTTTATTAGCCTTATCCTTAACCTGGAAGTGTTTTAATACATATACGTGGGTTTTTACCTGACAGTCACATATATATGTGTGTTGTCCTTCTACAAGAAGCATATACACGTGGTTTTCTCCTAAACAGTCACGTACATCTTTCTTTTTTTCTTGGTTTTTGAGTTTGATGTTTGTTGGGTAAGTTTTGATGGTTGTTGAGCCTTCTTAGGTATTTGTTATGACTATTAAGTGCCTATAGAATGATATGAAACCTTTCTTTGGTTGAATTTTTGGGTGGTGCCTTTCTCATCTTCCTTTTAATTGATTTTCCTTGTATCTTGGGTTGGGGGTGTGCTTATTGATATCCTACTTGGTTTGTCTCTTTTTACATATAGTAGAATCTTTATATCAAGTTGTTGTTCAGTCCTTTCATTTTCATTCTTTTATATTGAAAATACAAAAATATTAAGCATTTTGCATTATTTGCATTTGATATTTTGGGTTTTGATCATTGATCTTAGTACATGTATAGAAAGATTGCATTTTATTTTGAATTGCATAATTAAATTGAAAATTGCATATTGAAAAGCTTATCATTTATTGGGAATTGAAGTTACAACTTTGCATGTTATTTATATTCATTTATTTTACTTGTTGAGTCATAACATCATCATTTTCACTACTAGACCTTTTTGAGTAAGCAAGGCCACTAAAAGGAATGCTGATAATTTAAAATTGATTAGAAGCGATTTTATTTTCTACGGTGCACAAACTAGCTTAGGATTTAGAGCCTTGGAATAGGATTTTGTGAGTAAACTTCTCCAAGGCTATTAAATCAACATAGTGTCTGACTAAGGGAATGGTTAAATCCATTGTATAATTGGTGACGTCAAGAGACTCTGCTTACACCGGAGTTAAGCACGAGGTCGTGTGAGGTTGGTTGAGGGGATATCCCCCCAATACCTTCTTAGCGTTAGATATATTTATGGGGATCTATTCGTATATGGGGATCTTCCTAGTATTTTTACCTCTGTGAAAGGCAGTGCTTTCAAGGTTTTGGGCTTTGTTACCCTACCCATATGGTAGACCTGACTTATGATTGTTCTCCTACACATCGGTTATATCGTGGTTTCTTAGTTTCTTGACATAGGTACCACATAGGTTACTTACAGGGGTTATTCTGCAGGTACCCTGGGTCAAATAAGGGTCGAACAACACACAGCCTTTATGGAGGATTACCTCTCTGAGGGGATCTGACCGACTAGTTGTTAAGCCCACGAGGGCCCTTATAATTGATTCTAATACCTATGATCTTTGGCAGGGAGTCTCAAGCCCCTCTTGGGCGAGGCATACCTACTTTAGGGAGGGCAACCCCTTTCAGCTACTTTATCATGTTTGTGTGCATATTGGCCTTTTGTTTATTTTGGGTGTCCTCTTTAATTATTAATTGACCTTAGGATTTCATATTGCACTGTGAGTTTTCATGATCATGGATAGTGGAGTCCCTTTGAATCCCTCATTTAGCGCTACCTCCCCCATGACATTCGCTTATTTCATGGGGATGAATCCATCTGTGTTTCATAATGGTATGAAGAACCATGATGATCAGACAATACCTTGGGTCTCTAATCATATTCCTATTGATGTGTCAAATATGCTTTCACCTTTTCAATCCCCTCCATTGCCTACTTATATGAATCCTAGTTTTGGATCTAAGGGCATGATGGCTCCTTTTTCCACATCTTTGTTTGATGGAAGTCACATCCCTCAACCGACTCTCACCATGGGTGGTTGTAGTATCCCTTCTTACGGATCCAATCCTGGCTTCACTCTTCTAGGAGAAAATGCTCAAATGGGTGGTTATTCTTCTTATTACGCCCCGTCCATATATCCTTTGTTAGCTATGTTAGTTCCCATGAACACTTTTCCCATGGAAAAACTCCATCTATCCTTTGGTATTGCATACAGAGGGAATCGGGTTTATGATACAAGCTACCCCCTTCATAGAATCCCTTTGTCTAGGGGCAAGATATATCCTCACCTGAGTAACCCATGTCACGCCTTTTTCTCTTTGCAAACATATGCTTCGGTGATGATTCCTTTCCAACCCTCTATGGATCAATTAGGTAGAGGATACTTCCTTGCCAGGTAGGGACAAGGTGTATATAGAGATCCTTCTTGGTCCACGATTTCTCAAAACTGGTCTTTCCCGGGACCTTGGCCTCAAATGCCACAACCAACTATCGTTTTCAGTCCATCCATTGCAAGTCATGCTGGGGGCACAACTATAGTCACCGTGAGTCATACCAAAATCACATCTCCAACCCTGATCATCCATGTTGGAGAGTCATCACCAACCTCTGTACATCATGTGGGGGATGAACCACCAGCCTCTTCCAGTCACGCTGAGAGCATGTCACTAGCCATTGTGAGTGACGTTGGGGGAATTCATATGATTGAGAAGCCTCAATATATAGGACGTAATCCCTACTACTGTTGTAGTATAATAAGTCCAATCCTTTTCTGATAACCCTTCAGGTTCAGAGTCACCTTTGGTTTCCCAACATTTTGTTTCTCCTTTAATTGACATAGCATCCATGGCACTACAATATTCTTCCAACACTGCTCTCGTTTTGAGGAGTGAAACTTCTTTTGACCATATCATGGACATTCCTAGTCCTGCATCTCCTAAACAAGGGTGAGTTTTACTTTCCCCAAGTTCTCTTCCTCCAACTCTTAGAGAGGTTCCCTTTGATTAGGATGGTCTTGTGGGGTATCGAATTCCTTCTCCTATACCCTTTCAGATAAGAGGCGTTCTCTGATATATCATTGAGACGGTAACCTCCACAAGTTTTTTATCCCCCTCTACTTGGAAAGATTTTGGTTTTCCCAATCTTGTGTCAGGATTTTGTAAGATGTTGACCTTTCACAAAAGTCTTGCACGGGAGCCCTGGCCTCCCCCATGATGTGCTACCTAGCAGGACTCCCAATGAGTCTAGTTTAAGATCTTTTCTGAATCTCTCAAAAAGTGAAAAGATTACCGAGTGACCTTGACTCTTTCACACTCGTAAATTGGATTTGAAAGGACATCTATTTAGTGTAAGTTTACCCCTTTTTCAAACCAACTAGACTAAGATTACGAAAAAGGACATTTTTTGGTGTTAAGTTGTAATTGCATCTCATTCTCTTCCTTGCAATATTGAGCATATTATTGGTTCTCTCTTTCACATTATAATCCTATTACCTCAGTAGTTTGCATCATCATCCAATCAAAGCATTGTGTATATCCTTTGCAGCTTTACACCCTATACCCAAGAGGAAAAATTCCCATGAGTGTCCATCTCCCACATGCACGTCCTTGCATTGAGCATAGGTATGTTCCACTGTTGGAACTAGTTGCTTACTCACGACACTTGTTTCCTCCTCTGTATCATAGCATTCATTTTACTATGAAAAAACAAAAAAAATATGGACGGGAAAAGAATATTATCTTATATTGGTAGCAGTCGTGTCACCTTTGAATAGAGCACAAAAAATTTTAGTCCATGTGTCATCAAAATTTTGGGTTTAGCATGACCTTAGGAATTTGATCTCTTTACTTAGAGTCTACTCCCCTGACTGGTTATTCTTCCAATACCTATGGAGAGTTTGATTGGTGCCTCTTGCATCACAAAGTTTCATCATTGATTCTATGTTGTCAGAGTCTTCCATATGTCTCATGCTCTTGTTCAAAGGATGTCTATCAACCTGTGTCGACCATTCCTCATAACTCTTGACTTTGCATCTCGGTCATACCCTCAGTATGTCTCATAATTACATGAATATTGTAGTCCTATCATGCACCCTGGTCCTACTTCCATCATTGGTAGGTAACCTTGAACCCAAAAGTTGACATTTCATCATTGCTCATTGACTAGGGGGTTTCCCTTGTGTTCGACAGCAAGAAATCTATTCACACATTGGGATTTGTGCAACTTCTTGGATTCCATTATCCTTATTGGTGGTTTCCTCACCTTTTTCAGCAGTTTTCCTTATTGGCTGCTATTCAGAGGGTCTTTTTTTGTGTATCGCTTGCATCTGGCATACGTTAAAGACACATAGGGTCATTGGTTCATGAACATGTTCTTCATATGATTTCCCCCAAATAATCAAGCTCATGCTTTGTGCCTCATGTTGAATGATGAGAGATGCTTCAATACTCTCCTTTCAGTAGGTCTCCTTCCATTGACTTTAGTCCATCAATTCTGGAAATGAGACCTAGAGTCTTATGAGTACCTAGAGGCTTGCAGTCATTAGTGGCAACTTCTCCCACCATTGAAAGTTTGGAATACATCAATGTCTCCTAATCGATGGATTCTTCAAGTGTTCAACCTCGACACCTTTATTCACATTTGTAAGAATGTACTCGGTGCCTTGATACCTACTTTCATTATCGGTAGGTTTCCTCGTGTTTGTTAACGACATACCTTAATGACCTGTAACCAAATGAAATCTCATTCTTTTCTCCCTCAAATCCTGTATTCACATGATGTAGACTTGCACCTTGGGCTGATCATGTAGAAGACTTGAAGACGTCAGTTCATAGTCACAACTTTCCTGATTTGTTGCTATCTTTCATTGGGCCAGTACCTATATGACTTCAGTGACCATGGGAGATCAGATTGTACTCTACTGTATACAGATACCTTTAGATTTATTTTGAGACTGGTTTTACTAGGCCTTATTCATGAATATGATAGCCTTTGGCATAATATCCACCTTTTTATTTCCTATTCATGGACATGAAGAGTTGTTTGGTATATGTTCACATGGATTTGCAGTGTAATTCAAATTGGAATCCATGTGCGCAAATTCAATACAGATTGTAATATTCTGATGAGAAACTAGTTCTTCCAGCTGAGTCTCCATTACTCCACTTCTAGGTATTATATTGTATTCCAGCCATTGCAGATACTCTTATTCCCTCACACATTAGGGGGCATCTGTTATAGCCAGATTTTCCTCACCCTATGAAAATTTGATTAGAAATCCTTTTTCAATTTCCCTATGTAGACTTGAAGTCCCTTTCTGCAAATCACATAGATAAAAACAATATTTTTCCACATATACATGTTCTAACTATGATACAAAATGCGTATACACATTTTGTACCATTAAAACCCATGTACATCGGGTTTTGTGCCCAAAATTAAAAAATAGTTTCGGGTTTCCATGTCACGTCATGGGACCCATGATCCTTGACCTTCCATATATTGGAAACGTTCCAACTCATCCCTTCAGTTCCATTTGAAGGCTATAAACAGGCCATATCCAAGCTATGGAAAAGAGGAGAAGAATTCAACTTTGAGCTGAAAGTTACTCTGGAGAAATTATTCACTTCATATTGAGTCTGCACCCCTTTGTCCTTTTAAGTTTGAACACATTGTTCAACCCCCAAGCTCTACCCTACTTGATTGATAACTCATTGCCTCTCTTATATGATCTTGCCTTTGGTGGAGGATTAAAGTGGTGGAGGCCCAACTGGAAGGGACTTAGTTTCTCGATTCTGAACCATGTCGACACTGAAGTTTGTAATTCATTCACTTATGTTGATTACATTTTAAGAGAAATACTCTTTTCTCGTCCAATTAATGTCTTGAAAATATTTGAATTATTATTCCATGGGCATATTTGTTATGAATATTGATGGACTATGCAATTGAATGTGCTAAATTTATATAGTATCACCATATGTGTGTGTTTCTTGGTTGTTGAGGACAAGTTGTAGGTGTAGCGCTTTGAGTCGAGTGCTCAACGGTGGACTTCATCAAACATCTAGACGAGGTAATATCCTTATCTTGTCTAGTTAGCATATTTGTTTATATAGAATACCTGGGATTAGAGTTGATTTCTTCATTCATTTCTGTCTGTTATGGTTTACCCCATGCCATAAAGATATTTTCCTTGTAACATGTGTGAGGAACCGACTCCTTCCATTCAATACCATATCGAACCAAGTATTCTTCAAAATTTTGGTTTACATATGCACCACCATTTTATGATCTCTTGCACTTGATGGGTTTGCCACATTTCTTTTCAACAAAGGCTCTAAACTCTTTTAAATTTTCAAATACAAGGTTCTTATTCTTCAAAAAATAGACCTAGGTTAAACACGAGAGATATCAGGAAATGAGAGACACTTCCACACTAAACATAGTAGAAGAGAAGAAGAATTTAATCAAGAACGTAAATGACACTTGACAATCACACAATACACAAAGTTTTTACCCTGGAAACCCTAAACTGGGAAAACCAACATTCCTTAAGCATTATTCTCTCTTGTTGTCTGATTCAATATGAATAAAAGGTTATATGTCTAACCTTGGTCCACACCTAAGACACAATCGACATCATACCCTCTTGTATGCACAAGAAAAACCCTGTAGCTAATTCGACTTACATCTACATGATTATCAACCTACGATTTTCTCATTCATTAGCATATTTTTCATCAGCCTTTATGGCCTTACAAAACACCTATTTATAGGATTTACAATAGGAAAACCCCTAAATATTGGAGCCCAAAAATGGTTGCATATCCATGCAGATCATTGGCTACAAATCCTACAAATCCTGGGATTCTGTTACATTCGACTCCAAGTCGTATTACTAGTTGGCCTTCATTCAGACTCTAGTCAGACATCTCACGCCCACACTTCGACCTATTATTGGTTGACTTGTCATTGATATATTCAAATTTGACTTTACCTGGTTGACTACCTCGACCTTCGACTTGTTGTCAATCCACCTTAACCTTGACTATTGTCGATCCACCTTGACCTTCGACCATCATTTGATCTACTTCAACTAGACTTTCACTGCAAACAATATAAAAAACCAACATTCTCCCACTTTTTGTCTTCTTTATTGAAACATGAGATTCATGAGCTTTCATTCACAGATCCAAGGCAGTAATTCACATTGCTTCTCTACACCAAGATAAATTCAAAGAACTCATGGACTTGGTGAATGAGTTTGCTATGTTTTCGAACATGTCTACTTTATCCATTATCATGTTGTTTCTTCCCATCATATCTCTTACCAAATGGTATTTTACATTAATGTTCTTAGTATTCGAATGATAAGAAGTGTTATTTACTAGAAATATTACACTTTCACTATCACAACTTGCCTTCATATCTCTCTTCTCAAACCTAATTCTTGAACACAGCCTTTGCAACCATACCACTTATTTTCTTCCATGAGTGGTCTCCCTGTATTCATCTTCTATTGTTGACAAGGATACGACTACATGTCGCTTACTCATCCATATTATTGCTCCACTAAACATATTGAAGACATATATGTTGGTCAACCTCCGTTGATCCAGATCTCCAACCCATTTAGCATCAACAAATCCATGTACATTTAATTTACCATTGTCACCTCCAAGTCTTCCTTGTTAGCATATAGCATAGTCCTTCATGCCACAAAAATACCTAAATACTCTCCTGATAGTTATTCAGTGCTCCTTTCAAGGTGTCGACATGTACCTTCTAAACATTTCCACTGCATGGGAAATGTTTGTTTGAGTGCATACCATTGCATACATTAGACTACCAACAACACTTACATAACGAACACGGGCCATGTACTCTATTTCTTTGTGTGTCTTTGAAAATGTTTCAACAGTAAGCCTTGATCCCCTAGGAATTGGCACCTTCACCGGTTTGCAATCCTGCATGTTGAATTGTTTCAGAATTGTTTCAATATACTTCATCTGATTCAACCATAGATTTCTAGTGGATTAATCTCTCTTAATATCCATTCCGATAATGAATTTATTTTCACTGAGATCCTTCATGTCAAACTTGGAGGATAGTTGCTTCTTCACCTCCTTTATTGCATCCATGTTGTTCCCAATAAGTAACATATCATCAACATACAAAGCTACTTATATGAAACGCCCACCTTGTTCCTTGGAATATATGTAGTTATCATCTTTTCTTCTCACAAATCCCAAACTAAGGATGTATGTGTCGAACTTATGGTACCATATCCTTGGTGATTGCTTTAGACTAAAGAGAGATATTTTTATTTTTCACACCAACTCTTGCTTTCCCTTTACTAAAAACCCTTCAGGATGTTTCATGTATATTTCTTCTTCCGGGTCCCCATGTAGGAATGTTGTCTTCACATCCATTTTTTCTATTTCCACATCGAATGTTGCAGTCAGAGACATTAGTAATCTAATGGAATTTAGTTTCTCAATAGGGGGAAAAATCTCACCGAAGTTGACTCCCTCAACTTGGGAATAACTTTTTGCTACTAGTCGAGATTTGGACTTCTCGACTTGTCCCATGGAATTCATCTTATTATTGAATACCATTTTATACCAATGGGATTTCTTCCATTATGTAACTTAACTAAATCCCATGTCTCATTCTTGTGCAAGGATTCCATCTCTTCGACCATGGTATCCTTCCAGAGTTTACCCTTTTCCAAGTCGACTGCCTCACTAACCAACTTGGGCTCATATTCGATGGAAGTTAGCATGAATGTGGAATGGAAGTCGGGAGGACTACACCTTTTGAATGGTTTTCTTATTCTTTCTGACCTCCTTACCACCGGAGTCTTTTGTTCCACCTCTTCCTAAAATTCAGTCGACTCATCTGACTTATATTCTTCATTCCTAGGTTCAAATCGCATCGTCTCATGATTATTCTCGGTCTAAACATCTTCAGGCTCAGACTTACCTCTAAATTTTATGAAGACCACATCTTGATTATACACTATTCTCCTTGATGCAGGATCCCAGAGCTTATATCCTTTCATTTATTCTTTATATCTAATGTAAATAAATTTGACTTCCTTCTTGTCGAGCTTCCTACTATTTTCCTTAGGAACATGCACAAATGCATCACAACCAAATACTTTGAGATGTGCCACTGAAGTCTTCTTACCCAACCATACCTCATGTGGAATCCTATCGACTAGCGTCGATGAAGGAGACATATTCACCAGATATCTTGCAGTGTCAACTGCCTCTGCCTAGAATTCTTGTGCAAGCCCAACACCTTTGAGCATTCTCCTTGCCTTATCCATCAATGTTCTGTTCATTCTCTCAGCAAATCCACTTTCTTATGGGGTATATGGTATGGTATTTTGGAATTTTATTCCACACTACTTACATAACTAATCAAATTATTTTCCAAATAATTCACCACCATTATCAGTTCTCAACACTTTATTCATTTTCTTTGTCGTTTTTTCCATAAGAGCTTTAAACTCCTTAAATATCTCAAAAACGTTTGATTTCTTTCTTAGGAAATATATCCATGTATTCCTAGAAAAATCATCTATGAAGGAGACATAATACAAGGATCACCAAGTTAAGGCACACTAACTAGGCCAAACACATCACTATGAACCAGTTCTAGAATCCCACTTGCCCTTGTTTCTCCAGATGGGAACCTCACATGACTTTGTTTTCCATATATGCAATGTTCACAAAATTCGACCTCTAAACCACATTCAAGAAACCCTTTTACCATACCTTTTTTGTGCATATATCAAAGTCCCATCCTCTCATGCCATAGCTTGGTTGGGTCGATTTTATCATGTCTTGTCGATTTAGTTTGAACCAACTTAGCTCAATTCGATTCAAGTTGATTCGACGTCGAGTCGCAATCGTGGATATTTCAGTAGAAATGATGTTGTTGCATCCAGTCGAGTCAACATTCCCCAACAGCTTGTATAGGGTACCAATCCAAACTCCTTTCATTAATACCATCATACCTATGACCATATTGCATGAGTCCTTTTGAAACAGAGTATCCACACATGCATCACTCTTCTTGCTGATAGATATTAGGTTTCTTTCCAAACCCAGAATGTCTATCACACCTGGAAGGGTTCTTTTCCTCCCATCCTACAATATCAGTCGAAATCTTCCTCGCTTGACAATTTTGGTCGTCAATTCGTCACTCAAGAACACATCACCCCCATCATATTTTTCATATTCAAAAAACCATTATTTATGTGGTGTCATACTATAGGATACTCCTTAGTCGATCAAACAAACATCTTGATCTAACTTTGTACTGCTCAACGCTAGGTACACATTACCTCTCTTATCTGGGGTCATCTTTCTCTCATTCGACTACTTCTCGTCGGATCTAGTATTGACTTATGTTTCCTTCGACTTAGATTCATTTTTATAATGCCCATATTTATCAAATTTCCATCATATCCATGTTGACTAAACCAGGGATTTAGATCTACCCTTCGACTTGAACTTTCTACCAGAAAATCTTCCTTTATCTATGTCTACTAGTCGACCTCTCACTACTAGAGAATATTTAGTCGATACTTCCATGTTCTTCCTTCTCATTTCTTCCAATAGTAGAGAATAAACCACGTCCTTTAGCGCTAGTGTGGTTGTATTAATCCCAATAGCCATGACTAAGCTATCCCAAGAGTCTGGAAAATGACATAATAGGTTGATACACTTCTCTTCCTCGGTGATCTTAATATCCACATATGATAACTGGATTAACACGTTATTAAATGCATTTAAATGATTAGTCACTGAACTTCCATCACTCATTCTTATAAGATACAGTTTATTTCTGAGAAACAACTTATTTACCATATATTTCAATGGGTATAATCTTCCCAGCTTGTCCCATGGTTTCTTGGCCAAATATTCACATGAGACATTCAACAACATCGAATCTGCAGAACAAATATGAATCGTACTTATTTCTCTTCTTTCAAGTTTCTCTCATTCTTCCATCGACATGCTTGTCAGATGGGCACCTGGATAGACCGCTATCCATTTTTCTCGATCTACAATAAGATATTCCATTTTAAGCTTCCAAATCTCAAAATTATGGCCATTGAATATTTCTATCTCTATTTTGGAACTCCTTGCAATTCTTTACCACAATATTTAACACAATTTATGACTTAGGACTCTTACTATACCTAGGGTTTAGCTCTCAGATTTAATATTGGTAAATCAAGATCTAATACATTCGTCAAAGCATAAAACCACTTTGATACCAATTGTCAAAGAATCTTTTATACCAATAAACAAATCTTTGATACCACATGTCAGGAAATGAGAGACACTTCTACACTAAACCTAGTATAAGAGAAGAATAATTTAATCAAGATCATAAATGACACAACAATCACACGTTACACAAATATTTTACACTGGAAACCCTAAACTGGGAAAACTAACATTCCTTGAGTATTTTTCTCTCTTGTTGTCTTATTCAATCTAAATCAAAGGTTACATGTCTAACCTCAGTCCACACCTAAGACACAATCGACATCATACCCTCTTTCTTGCACAAGAACAACCATGTAGCCAATCCATCTTACATCTACATTACCAGCAACCTACAATTTTCTCATTTATTAGAATATTTTTCATTATCCTTTACGACCTTACAACACGCCTCTTTATAGGATTTAAAATGGGAAAACTCTAAACATTGGCACCCAAAAATGGTTACATATCCATGCAAATAATTGAATATATATCCCATGAATCCTAGGATTCTTTTACAGTCAACTCTGAGTCGTATTACCAGTCGACCTTCATTCAATCTCTAGTCGGTCATCTCACGCACGCACTTTGACCTCTTATGGGTTGAATTGTTGTCGATATCTTCGAATTCGACTTTACCTGGTCGAATACCTACACCTTTGACTTGTTGTCTATCCACCTCTACCTTGACTATTTTCGATCCACCTCAACCTTCGATCGTCATTCGATCTACCTCAACTAGACTTTCACTACAAACAATATAATAACCCAACTAGAGATCATCAATAAAAGTAAAAAAATACCTTGCACCTTCCAGAATAGGTAGATTGATGCAACATACATCATTGTGAACCATCTCTAGGAGGATTTGTGCTCGCCACATTTTACCAGATTCAAAAGGTTCTTGATGATGTTTTCCAAGCACACAACCTTTATAGACTCCTTCAGGGGGGAACACTTTAGGTAAACCAACAGCAATGTTCTGAGTTTTCATCAATTGTAGACTTTGAAAATTCAAATTTCTAAGTCGTTCATGCCAAGTTAGACTTCACTCATCAATATGAGAAACAAGATTAGTCAATTCACTGCCAGGTTGAGTCGTGTCACATAATTTATAAAAAAATTCCTTTGGTTTGAGAAACCATTGGGTGATAATTGAGTTACCTTTCTTCAAATCACGAACATATAATTGATCTAGAAACAATTCCACAATATTCCCTATCTGTGTTAACTAAGCAACATAAAATAGATTGACACATGATAGACAATGGAAATTATCCCATGTCAACAAGTAACATCATCCTAACTAGCAATATCCAGAGAAAAACCATCAACAACATAAATCTTCCTCTCCTTGGATTCATCCAAGGACATGAACAAGGAAGCATCCTTATCCATATGATGAGTGCACCCAAAGTCAACTACCCATTTTTTCTATGTAGAATGATATATAAATTCACGAGAATTTTCAACTTGGAAGGTGAAAATATCAACGGGTCGATGTACAGTCCACATATCTCCTTCAAGGCATTTAACCTTCTCCTCTACATTGTCTCTCTTCTTATAGTAAACTTTATCCACATGTCCATTCTTTCCACAGTACTAACATGTCTTCTTATTTCAACTTTAGTGGGGTGCATATGTGTGTCCCTTAGGTTTCTATCTGTGGCATCCAAGTCTATGTGTAGTGGTATCAAACCATACTCTTTCCCTGTGATCCAACTTTCTCTTTCCCTTGATCAGCAAGTGGGTTTGATGTTTACCACCAAGCTTTCCTTCTTTAATAAATTTCTGATAATGAGTAATCAAAAGGCCACATAAATATTCCTTGCATGCTTCCCAATTGGTGTGAAAAGTAGACACGAATACATCGAACGGTGTTCTCAAATTCATCAATACTAGCTCGATGAGTTTTTCATCTTTCTTCTAAAAACTCTCTCCACATTCGCTCAATTTTAACTAGATTTCTTTGACATGTGCAAAATATTCCTCCATTCTATTAAAAGAATGAGAATCAAGAAAGATCAAATCTTTCTCCAACTACATGACATGGCTCTCATTGAATCGGTCAAACCCCGGCTTCATCTTCTTCCAGACTTGATGAAGACATTTGATTCCACTAAGGTGAAAATGAATCTCCCATGAGATATAGGTCGTGATGAACCCCACAAACTCATCCTTCTTTCCATCAATAACAAACTTCTCTTGATCATTTGTTGCATCTGGAATCACAATATTCATATACTACCACAGTCCTTTACTCTTCAGTAGGGTTTCCATGTATGTTTCCCATACTACATAATTTGATCCGTTCAAAATAAAAGATCAATCTTCAAATCCATCTTCGATATCTTAGAAATAAATTTATATTTCAATAAGCTCCAATCAATAAACCACCGGCCCAGAGTCAATCACACAACAGATCCGACTCAACAAGTTTTGTATATAATAGGTGAGGTTTCAAACCATTGGCTCTGATACCATGTTGGGGAATAGGGTGGAACCTATAATGAAACAGAGAAAAAAATATGCAAATAATTGAATAGGGAATGAAATTTTGAAGACAAAGGGTGGTGTCTATAGAAACCATTACAATACCTAAGAAAAGGACATTGTGATCACAACATTACAGTGCATAGTGTACCTTGATATCTCCATATGATATCACTTTGATTGCTTCATGATAATGACCCAAGGGTTCTCTTATTTATAGCCTCAAGATATAACAAACTTCCATGAATCAGAAAGATCTTGTCCACATATAGCCATCGGTGGTTAAAGTTAACTCCATCAAATCCACATTTTCGATTCAGATCAACAAGGATGCTCGACCCAACCTTCCATGCATCCAACTCATAGTCAATTGCGAGGTTGGTCGATCCACCGCCTGACTATATTTGATTGTTATTTGATTGTCTAACCGACAGGCATGTCAACTACTCGACATGCATGTCGACTACTCGACCAACTAATGTAGAGTTCTAGTCTTCACCCAAACAAATGTATCCAGATATAGGTTGATCACTTGACATATTGAATTCAGGGGAAACGTGTGATGAACCATCAATGCTTGATGTTCCAACACTTAAATCATATCCCAAGTTGTTCTTAAAGGGGGATGTTAGGATATTTAGACACTTAGGAGTTAGTTAATATAAACTTGGTCTAATGTGTCATTAGGTTAAAGTGTTTTTCTTTAGTATGGATTAGTATGCATTTGTAGTTAGGAAATCCGATGGTCACGATATGTTCCCAACATAAAGTGATCTGATGGCTCATATTCTCCCCGATCTTAATGGATACACTAATCTGTTGCTTCACACCTGATTGGTCCATGATCTATATTTAAATAGAATGGAGGGTTATTTGTTGATGATCGACTGTGAGAAACTCTTTGTAACATATTTTATTTTTCATTAATAAATTTCTCCAAGTGCCCATGTTGGTTGGGGCCATGGATGTTTCCCCATGGGCGTTTTACCATGTAAAAACATTAGTGTATTGATCCTTGATCTCGTTGTGTGAGAGGTTACTTAAGGTGTTCATCCTCTATTGGAATACCTGTGTTGTCGAACATCTAGGAGAAACAAGCCATATTCCATAGGTCAAATTTATTTCAAAGGAAGAATGGAAAGAAGACTTCTCCAATTCAACAATGAACTTAGAGGTACATGGAGAGGAGGAGTATGCTAGGTAGTCCTTGTAGTAGCAACATGAACCTTTTCCACACTGAAATTTAAGTGGACATTGGGAAGTGAAGTGTTGGCTGCTTCACCCCAAAAAATGCACAATGAAGAGAATAGTGTGGAGAGTAAAGAGTAAATATTATGAAGAGTTCCTTGCATCAACAACACAAGAAGAAGAATTTTTCCAAGGAGTTGCAACAACACAAGAGGTCATCCTCAACAACAAAGAAAGTGGTTTTTTGTTGGAAGAAAGAGAGAGTAGAGAAGGAGCTCAAGCACGGGCTTCCATATATTTCATTGCAAGGTGGTTGAGAAATGAATCACTAGTGAATGAACTAGCTTTCTAGTGATCAAGACTCCTACAACCAACATGTAGGGGTATGCAATATGTTCATTCAATTGACATGGCCATGAAGAGTTGGTCCCATGCCCGAAAGCAATTGATCCTAGTATATAAATGCAACCACACTTCGTTGGGGAGTTGTTACATGACGGAAGCATGTTGGGTTCACATTGAACAGGAAGACCAACATTCAACTTGGCTGACAAGATGGATTGTCTCCTAGACTAAGAGGGAGATGGGAATGAGTGTTGAGTCTAGAGTTCAGATCTATGGATTGCTCAAACATGAGATTTACTGAGTAGGATTATACTACAAGAACAAGTGATCCAGAAGCATACCTATATCCATAGCCAAGGACTAGAGCCACGAGCTAGATTCAGTGCTAGAGTCAAAGTTGTTTTCAAGAGATAAAGTCAACTCCACTTTCCAAAGAAGTAGACATAAGTACATTGATCCATATTGGTTTCCTTGAGATTTTGGATAAAAAAACTCCTCTCAATGGGTAGGTGTGATTCAAAATAGATATGAACCAATGAATGGGAATGAGAATCAGTACCTACAGAGAAATTCGACAACTAACAAAGTTTAGAAAACTTTGTAAAAAAATATAAATGTAAAACTTGGATAAGACAAAAATGAGAGTGAGAAAGAAAAATGAGATAATTAAATGAAAAGGAAAGGAAAAATATAAGAGAATGCTAAGGAATGGGAAACAAAGGGTCAGGGATATTGGCCTTCCCACTATCCCCCATTTATCCCTATTTCCTCCTTCACCTTTTCATTATCAATGAGTTTTTGGCCAACAGAAGAACATGCATAGAGAGCCATGAAAGTGATGTAACCAAAGAAAGACAAAATGAAGAATTGAACCCCCATTTCAGGATGGTTTTCCCATTTCCCATTTGGGTTTCCAAGATAAATAAGGTGACCATTATGCTTTGAATTTCTATGAGATTTTTATGTGAATGTGATATATTTTGTATTTGTGTTTAACATATGGATTTAATGGATGCTAATGAATAGTGAGAGTGTGAATGTGAGATATGAGTAGTAATGTTAAGAACCAAATATCAAAACCTCAGATAAGGAACTCAATTCCTTAACAAAGAGAGAAATTCATATAATAAGCCTCTTCAAGTAGGAAACCTCCTTATACATCATATGAATTCACAAACACAAGATGATTCCAAATGAAAATGTCTCCTTGTTATATATAGGAGACTAGGAGGTACAATTAAAACTAATGGACCCAAGCCGACATAAATAAAATAGCAATACTAATGTAATATTCCCAAATTAAGGGGTAATGTGCCACTATTTAGGGATTAATATGTCCCTCCCCTTCAGAAAACTGTTGTCTGCAATGCTTGAGTAATTATGGATGATTCTGTATAAAAGACTCATCTTCCCAAGTGGGATCTTAAGCAGGTAGTTTCTTCCACTTAATGAGATACTCAGAAATGGATCTATTCCTCAATTGGTGAATTATTTTGTCAGTGAAAGATTCAGGCTCCAATATGATTTTTCCTTCCTCGTCAATTTATGGAAATATAGTTTGAACTGGGATCTTGTCACCTATAACTTTCTTTAAGCATGAAACATGGAAAACTTGGTGTACTCATGAAGATGCAGGCAGCTCCAATTTGTATGCCATAGTACCAATATTTTGCAACACCTTATAAGGGCCATAGTACTTTGGTGATAATTTATTATCCTTCTTAGCTTGCTTGAGGATAATTTGTTTGTATGGTTGTATTCTTAAAAATACCCAATCCCCTACTTCAAAACCTATTTCACTACAATGTTGATATGTTTTTTGTTTCATGTGATTTTGTTCCATGGTTAGGTTGTCCTTTAAGAGTTGGAGAGCTTGTTTTTGATGCTCTATGTGATCTTCCACTGCATGAACCTTAGATTTTTCTTTTAGAGAAGAAGTTATGGACGGTGGGTGATATCCATAGAGTGCCATAAATGGTGTCATTTTTGTTGTGTTATGAAAGGAAGTGTTATACCACCATTCTGCCAAGGGTAACCACTTGAACCATTGTGTTTTTTTATCATAGACAAGTAAATGAAGGTAGCCTTCTAGAAATTTGTTCACTATCTCATTTTATCCATCAGATTGAGGATGATAAGATGAGCTATGAGCCAATTGAGTACCCAAACAAGAAAATAATTTTGTCCAAAAATTCCCAGTGAAGATGGGATCTCTGTCACTTACAATAATATTTGGGCTTCCATGTATCTTTTGAAATGTCTCCATGAATGTGGTGGAAACTGTACTAGCTCTGAAAGGATGAGAGAGTGCACAAAAGTGTGTGTACTTGGTCAGTCTATCAACAATCACCATGATGACACTCTTTCCTTCATACTTCGGTAACCCTATTATGAAATCCATGGAAACCTCCTCCTAGCGTTGACTTGGGATGGATAATCGTTTTAAAACACTTGGAGTATTAATTGTTTCCACCTTATTTTGTTGGAAAACAAACTTTCAGCCACAAACCTTTGAGCATCAGTTTTAAGGCCATCCCAAAAACAATCCTTCTTGACCTTGTGATAGGTTTTCAAAAATCATGAGTGCCCTCCTACCGGAGAGGTGTGCAATTACAAGAGTACCTTTTGTTTGATTTGGAATTTCTTACATAAATATAAGTGATCTTTGTACCATAGTGAATCATTTTTCCATGTAAATGTATCTGATGCAATGGAATCCCGTTGTAACCTTTGAATGAGAGCCCACACTTTTCCATAATTCTTCCATTCATCCCTTGATTCTGTTATCCAATTAGATTCGATGATCGAGATAGCACATAGAAAGGCCTCGACATATTCATCCTTTATTGAGAGTGCATCTGCCACAACATTTTTCTTCCCTTTCTTGTAGATGATTTCAAAATCATAACCCAACATATTGGTCACCCATTTTTTTTGTTCTTATAAAGATAGTCTTTGTTCCAAGAAGTATTTAAGACTGTCATGATCTGTTTTGACCTTGAATTTCCTACCTATTAGGTAATGACACCATTGCTTCAATGCATGTAGTATTGCCATCATTTCCTTCTCATAAATGGGTTTTTGTAATTCTTTTCCCTTGAGTGGCCAACTTTCAAAAGCAATGGGCCTTCCTTCTTGCATTAGAACAACACTAATTCCATTTCATGAGGCATCACATTCCACAATAAAGGTTTTTGTGAAGTATGGTGTGGTCAATACAAGATCTTTTCACATCGCCTCTTTAAGTTTTTCAAAAGATTGAGTTGCCTCTAGAGTCCATGAAAATGCATCCTTCTTAGTTAATGTTGTTAAAGGAGCTTATATTCTTCCACAATTTCGAACAAAATTGAAGTAGTAACCTATAAAACCCCAAAATCCTATAAGATTCTTCAATGTTTTGGGAATCGGCCAGTCCATCATGGCCTTAATCTTGTTAGGTTCTACCTTGACACCTTCATGAGATGCAATATTACCCAAATACTCTACCTCCTTCACCCCAAAGAAACATTTGGATGGTTTGGCATATAGTTGTTGCTCCTTTAGTAGTTGTATCACCTTGTCAACATGTGAAACATGATCCTCCCAAGACTTTCTATAGATTAGTATATCATCAAAAAATACTAACACAAATTTTTGAAGGAATGGCTTGAAAATGGAATTCATCAACCCTTGGAATGTGGAAGGTGCATTTGTAAGGCCAAAAAGAATGACAAAAAATTCATAATGGCCTTCATGAGTTCAAAATGATGTTTTTGGGATATCTTCTTCCTTCATTCTAATCTAATGATACTTTGAACGGAGATTAGAATATCATCAGATATTATAATCTGAAGTAGATTGATCCAACTTTGTGAAGTATATTTCTCCATGTAGTTCATCTAACAATTCATCAATGACGAGAATGGGAAACTTATCTTTAATGGTGATCTTGTTGAGCTCTCTATAATATGGACACATGTGCCATGATCCCTCTTTCTTGAGTAGCATTACCATCGGTGCAGATTAAGAAATTTGGCTAGGTCTAATAATTCCAGCCTCTAACATTTCTTCAACCATATGCCCAATTTCACTCTTCTAGGAATAAGGATATCTATAAGGCCTGATGTCAGGAGGAACACTCCCAATAATTAGGTGAATATCATGATCATGATCACGAGTGGGTGGAAGACCTCTAGGAATACCATCAAATACTTTGGAATGCTTATTAATGATCCCTTGGAGATCTAGGGGAATAGATGGATTATATGTTTGAACATATATTGAGCATAGTTGTATAATTACGCCCTGATGCCCCTTTTTCAATAATTGTTTCATGTCATTATAGATTAACAGCTTATTGGTTTTCCATGTGATACCCCTTAACTCAAATTCCTTTCCTTCCAATGAAATTTTCATGAAAAGTTATTGAAAATTAAAATCTATTGTTCCTAATGATTGTAACCAATGGAATCCTAGTACGACATTAGCACCACCCATGGGTATATAAATCATTGGAATATTCATTACATATTCCCCCATAGTAAGATTTATGTTATGGAATTTTCCTGAGAAATTGATAGTTCCTCCATTTTCAATCATTACTTGACACTCTGGCACTGGATATATAAATCAATTAAGAGCTTTGGATAATTTATAGTGAATGAAATTATGAGTACTACCATAATCAATTAAGACTATTACCTTTTTCTTTTTGATATATCCTTTGATATTGAGGGTTTGAGGAGTGCTAATTCCAGACAATGCATTACATCATATAGTGGGAGTCAACTCTTCAGAAGAAATCTCTTCTACATTTTCATCTTGAGATGGTTATTGTTCTTGATCTTCCTCCTCTTGACAATCTATGTAGAACAATTTCTTCTCACCACACTTATGTCCCTTATTGTACTTGTTGTCACAATTAAAGCATAAAAAAATTTCTTGTCTTTCCTTCAATTCTTGAGGTGTCAACCTTGTAGGTTGAGGTGGTTTAGAAGAAGGAACACTATTCTCTCGATAGATGTTAGGATTGATCCTTTTAGAAGTCATATCCATATTTTTACTTTCAACATTTCTCGCCACCCTGAACGCATTCTCCAATGATCTAGGTTCCCAAAGTTGAACCTCATGTTGAATGTTATCCTTTAAAGTTCCTATGAATAGATCAATCATGTGATCATATGGAATATATTTACCTTTATATTGAATCTTTGTAATTTCTCAATGTGCTTTGCAACTGAACCCTTTTGCTTGAGATTTATAAATTGGCTGAAGAAGGTATTGCTTCGTGTATCCTCATAGTGTGCTATCATTTATTCCGTGAAAATTGTCCAAGTGACAAGTGATTTGCGAGAACAAATCCATCGATAGGACACAAATTGATTGGGTTCTAAATATAAATATGTAATTCGTACCTTTTGTGTGTGTCGCACATCATGTAGACCAAATAATTACTCCATATGGAATATCCATGTGATTAGATCCTTTCCATCAAACTTCCTCATATCAATCTTAGGAAAGTGGTTGGTATTCAACCCAAAGTTGGAGCTTCTCCAGTCTTAATTCATCTTCCTTGTGTCCTCATCATGAATTTCATGGGATATATTGTCACTTTCAGGTGGCCTCTCTATTAGAAACTTTTCCAATCTTTCCATGATCTCCCCTTTTAAACCATCCATATTAGTATCCATTATCACTTCCATCTTAGCTTCAGTTGAATCCATCATCCCTTGTAGTTCATATTTTGTTACTACCTTCTTTTGTAAATCATTTATGTCCCTGTGCACTTATTCGCCTTCATCAAGAGTCCAAGCGGGACTATTTGAAGGCTTGTTTGGTGTGGAAGTTCCATTTTTTGGTGGCATGTTTGCCAAGTATCACTAAAAGGTAGGAATTCATAATTGGATTAAGCAAATGTCCTCATAGACAAGGGAGTGTCAGGTGCTATAGATCATTGATATACATGTGGGGTCCAACAATAGTACTTAGCCCAATATCTCAGGGCACTAACTAAGGATGCTTGACCATGCCCTCAGCCATACTATCCGACTGCCCAGGTAATAGAGAGTGATCTCCTTGATTGTTGTTCTCATTGTACTATAGCAACAAGATGACCAAAAGGTTTACTCGAAAAGTCTCAGGATTCTAGGGGGTCTCCTAATATACACCAAGTACATGGATCTAAAATTCGTATTAGTGTTGTCTAATGCGAAACTGTTCGAAAGGGGCCTTCTGATATACTCTAGGTGCATGGAAGAACCACATTTTCCTCGGGTTGTAGCGTTGACTAGTAATGGCATATCCTACGATTAGAGACGTCAGAACACATATGTACCTAAAAAAAACCTAAGTTTCTTTCAAATTTAGGTGATACTCCTTTTATCACACTTTACTGTACTTTTTGAATCACCCCAATTGGATCTTCTAGTCAAAAGATATACAAATTTCCAACAACAAAAAAATTGCACCTTTTAAACCCTGATTTGGAGGTTGTTCTACTAGCCGGCCTTTCTTTTGTTGTATATTTACAATTTCATCCCTTCTGGGTTTGAAAGAAATTTTGTTCAGTAGTTCTATGATATGTCCTCTCTACAATTCCATAGGTCTAATAAAAATTGGATGTGCCAAGTGGAAGGTATGGTGACTTCCCCACACATTGCTGATTTTTTCCTTTCTAGGAGAACATATTTGTAAATCTTTCCAAGTGCACAATATGTGATATATTATTTCTAAAAATGCACCAAAAATACAACAGACTGTCCACTATCCAATGTAACTAGTCTAACTTAATTTGGATTCTCATTGAAGAATATACCATTTTTTTACCTAGAACACTTGTTTGAGACTAGTTAATAGGACTAGTCAACTATCCTATCTTACACAGGGTGTATCTCCAAAATTGTGATGACCCAAAAGTGAAACATTTTACCACATATACCTTGATAATTCCTTTGAATATCCTCTAAGTTCCATGGTTTTAATAATCACAGAAAAAAAAAAAATTATAGCAAAAATCCTTCGATGACTGAATTCAGGATGATTCAGGAACTCGATCTTCCATAGGCTATATATCCAAAAGTATAAATCTCCAAAAGTTGATATTTTAACCACAAGCACTTTGATTTGTATACTAAATACCCCCCAAGGATTTCCTTCTGAAACATCCCATAAAAAAAATTATAGTGAAAATTCCAAGGTTTCCCAGATGCAACAATGAAACCCCAAGACCTTGAGATTTGATACCAAATGTTAAGAACCAAATATAAAAATAGAATAAAAATATTAACATAAGTACTCAACGCCTTAAAAAAGAGAGAAATTTAGATAATAAGACTCTTTGAGGGGGAAACCTCCTTATACAACATATGGATTCACACATACAAGATGATTCCAAATGAAAAGGTCTCCTTGGTATATATAGTAGAATAGGAGGTACAATTACAACTAATGGACCCAATATGACATAAATAAAACAACAATACTAATGTAATATACTCCAATTAAAGGGTAATGTGCCATTATTTATGGCTTAACAAGTGAGCTATTTGTTTCTAATTGGATTTCTCTGCAGCTGTGTATCTTGGGAAAATGCCTCACACACTCAATATTTTATCTCGTACCTTGAGTGATCTTGCGGTAATTCCCCACAGTAGTGAAAACCCAAAAAATATGAAATTTATACTGTCTAATTCCATTCAAACTCTAAGATCGATGACTATTAAAATTTAGTTGTTGCAATTTAATAGGAAGTTGTTAATTTGCATGTTTTAACTGTTGGGAAAATTTATCACTCCTCCAGGTTGAAAATTCTCTTGTTAATTCGAATTTCTCTTGCATTGGTTAGACTTCTCATTGTTGAGCGAATTCACATCCATTGGAGCCATTACTCAATTGCCTCGGTGTTTATTTTATTGCTGGGAAAATTTTCCACTTGTTGGATGTTTATCTCTCTCCGACAGGATGTAATTAGTTCCATAGAGCCATACTTTATCTTCCTAAGTAATTTTACAATTGCTTGGGATGATTTCTCATTGTGTAGGCCAATTCCATAATTCTTTGGGTGATTTCTCATGTCCTAGGAAAATTCATTCTTTCTTGGGGTGAATTGATCCTCCTTGGACCATCTTCTCTCACCCACATGACCGTATGGGCCATATGTAGCATGTGGATGTTTTCTCCTTCTCTCCACAGTGGCTAGATTCAAATCTAAAATGTTTTTTTCATTTGAACATGATAGAAAAGGGAAAAAAAAATGATTATTTTTTAAGACGAACATTTTGGCTTTGGTGAAAGTGAAGGGAATTGGCCATGATTGGGAATCAACAGAGATACACACAAAGGATGTTCATTTACTAAGTAAGATCATTAAAAGAGTGAATTTAGCTTCATTTAGTAATTTAAAATGGAGTATTTAATTCAAACTATTACATTGGTTGTCGTAGACTCTTGAGATGACCAACATTGGTAATTAGCTGCAAAAGAATGCACTTTGTTCATTCCTTCATTAAAAATATTTGATTTGTTGCTCAATGTTCAAAGACTTGTGCATTTGTTGCTAGTTTTTCAATGTTCTGAATGGCTCAATTCATAGCACACAAACAAAATTCACCTTTCATGCCTTGTTTCTCAACTTGGAATTTTTTTTAATCGGTGTATTATTCCCACTGTGATTTAATACATATAGTGAATGAAATTAACCAAGTTGTATATTGTTTCTATTGGACATCACTAACAAATCCTAGTTGTATCCATTCATGTACAGAGGATTGTTTTTGCATCTTAAAGCTAACAATTTGAACCAATAGAAATAGAATCAATATTTGAATCCAACAAAAATTATATCATCACATTCTTGTCAAGGGATATAGAAGAGAGGGGATTACAATCTCTTGTTTACATTGTTTGCATAGACAAGGCCTTGCATCCATTAGAAGAGCAGAGGATACATTGAGAACAAGGAACTTGCATAGTATCAGTATCTGGTCACTAACTTTAGAATATTTTCAAAGCATGGTTTTTTATTGACTAGTTTTCTATTGTATTTCCAGTTGGTTCTTATGTACTGGATACAGTAAGAAGGATCTAGGAGCAAAGGTTGCACAGAGAGAAGACATTACAGCTACTCCAAGAAGAAGAAGGTATATATCCTTGTACAGTGCAAGGAACAGAGGCCTAGTGGCCTTTCTAAATATAGAGCATTTCGTACAAGCCTGAGAACATAGCTTAGAAGAGACTTTCACAAAGGATCCATGTTGTTGAAGCCAGTGGGATATAAGTCCCTCATTTACGAATCATGATCCCTAAACCTATTCATTCATTTAAACCAAGTAAAATTGGTCCTCCAAAAAATATCATTGTACATGTTCTTGGTTTTGGTAGCTCTGAAGTACATCCTTAAAGTCATAAAAAATATACAGCAGACTTTTCTATGGTGAGGATCCTCCATAGAGTGTAAGTTGGAACTAGTAGCATATGACAAGGTTTGCCTACAAAACATTTTTAGGGGGCTTATAATTCAATATCTAGATATAGTCATCTCAGCCTTTGGAGATAATATTTGGTGTTAATGGATTAGTGTGGGAATAGACCTATGGGGAAAGTTATGGAGAAATAGGTATGCAAAGAATGTGAGCACTCAAGACCTTGGTCGAATCAAAGGGGTAAAGAAAGGATCCATGATCTGGGGAAATGCTTGGGCCAAAAAAACACTAGACCAAGATCAGTTATTTTTGGAAGTTCGAGATCAGAGGTCCCCTCTCCTTTGGGATTACTCGTGGAAACAAATCCCTAGACTCATGGAAGACAACAAATGGAAAAATATTAGAGCTAATTTCCATGGCCACAACCAACACTATATTAATCATTATTGGGACCACCGAGGCCAATACTCTATATGGATAAAATGTAAATGAAAGGAGTAGTGGACCGACTTACAGTTGGAAAATGACTGGGACAAATTTTTGGAAGATATTTAACAACGAAGACTTAAATTCAAGGAAGGACCCAAAAAATTATGATGGGGATACAAACATGGAGACAATTAAACTATGAAATAATCATACCACATTTCCTCCAGGCATGAACATCTCTCAATGGAAGATATTTTGGAAAACATATGGACTCAGAACCTTTGGCCTAAGGTATCCACATTCCTATTGTTGGTCACCCGAAAAAAGATTCTTACTTGGGACTAGCTCTACAAGCATGGGTAGACCATCCAAATGTGTCCTATGTCAAGAGGAAAAAGAAACCATCACCCACCTCCTTGGTATCTTCTCCTTCATAATGACCCTATGGGATAATGACACAACCACTTTCAGACAATCTGATCGGGATGGTACCAATGTAAGATCCAACATACAAAAATGGTGCAGTCAAACATTTACTAATTATGTTCTTAATTAAATATGGAAATTGTTCTGTGACTTCCTATTATGGGAAACCTGGAAGGAGTGCAACAGAGGAATTTTCAAGGATTCCTCGGGCGATGTTGGTATAGCATGGCAAAAAATTAAAAAATATATTATAAAGACCCTAGGGACCATGTCATGGTCAGAGGAGGAGTGGAAAGCTAGTGAAAGGGAATCAACAATTTTAAAGGCTTGGAACCTCACTCCACCTAGCCAGTATACTCCTCTATCAACCAAGAAGCCCATGGCCTCAAATCTGGAATTATGTTTTTCATCCTTGGAGGGTTTCATAAAGCTTAACTTTGACAGTTCATTGGAAGGAAACCTAGGCTTTGTGGGGTATGATGGTGTTTGTCGCAATACAAAAGGAGAAATCATATGAACCTATAAGATCTTTGTGAGTATTGATAGTAATAATGAAATTGAGTTATACACTCTTGATATTGGCTTGCAAATTTCCATATACACCAGGGATTCACAAGGCTGGTAGTGGAGGGTGATTCTCAAATCATCATTAGGATGCTTCAAAAGATGCATAATGGATTATCCAAGTGCAATGTTTCTAATAATCGGTGCCTAGAAGAAATTTTGGAAATAATTGCTTCCTTGTAGATCGTATTGAAGTCCTTATTCCTTCACATGTTCGTCGAATGAAAAATGTAGTAGTGTATCACCTAGCCAAAGAGGTAGCGGAGAAAATTTGAAGCACCCTAAACATGGATTGGTAGATGGCACCAAAGGGGAATCTCAATGCAGATTTCCAGGCTCTTGTAGAAAATGATTAACCCCACCCAAATGGAAGATCATGACCTAGGTCAGAGATCTGAAATTCAGATGGACATCCTTGAAGTTTCCAATCATATCTAAACGTTTCTACTTGATTCATGTTCTATATGTAGATTTTGGACATGATAGTCACATTGCAGTTATGCTTTATTTTGTCAAATACCATTTCTATTTTTTTTATAGCACTTATGGACAATATTTCCGAGACTCTTTAGACAAAGGACATACTTTTATATTGCAGGTCTAGTTTCCCTAGTGGAAAACTAACATGTAGGGCCTATGTACAATTATATTTTCCTTCATTTTAATATATATACCAAAATGCTAGCTTACAAAAAACAGTGTACATATTGAAAAGTTTTATTCTAAGTTTATGTATTTAATATTTACGATAATGATGTTGTTGTTTATCATCATCTAATTTTAATAAGATTTATAAAAGAAGTAATGGGAAACAAACTAAGTATTCGTCAAAATGTTACTTGTATAATTCAATGTGATTCAAGTGAAAGTGTCGAAATGTTTATGATTATTATAAGTGTAAAGGTTTTGAAAAGTAATTAGGTTTTGAAATTAGGTAAACCCACATCTTATACTATCAAGGACAGGGCAAGTTAAAAGGAAGTATTGTTCATCTTCAACTTTCTTTGTCACATATTTTACAAGTTTATTCATCATAAATTATTTTGGTGTTATCCCAACAATTTGTTTTGGTATGTAGGTCATGAGCATTAGTCTTAACTTTTAAAATGTTCATATATTTTTTTGAGTTCGTAATGTTGGAAAAATAATTTTGATAAGTGAAATTAGGATTGATAAAGTATTTGTGTTATTTCAACTTTTTTCTTATTATCGATTTAATTATATTCAAGGTCTTATATTTCAACTTGATAAGGATGTAAAATTTAATATTATTGATATTATTTATTTGATCATCTTCATCTATATTCCAATATTTAAATGAAGTTTTATCATTTTTTATTCCATCTCTTTTAAATATATAATGCTTATGTTTCTTAAACCTTCTGGAAGTAAAATATGTGAAATTTTATGAAACATCCAATGTTTCAAGTGGACACTCCATCCATTCTCAAGGACACATGTCTTTATGTGTCCCTGATGATGGGTAGAGTGTCCACTCAAAACGTTGGAAGTTTCATAAAATTTCACCTAGTTTACTTCCAGAAGGTTTAAGCAACATTATAGTTGACTGTGAAAACCTACATACTTAGATACAATGATTATTCATGCTCTTAGAAATAACATAAAATATATCCTTGTTTAATTTAGAAATGAAATATCATGATATTTTATAACTTTAAAAATAACAAGTCAAGGAAGAATTACAAAATAAATTACAAATTGAAACAACTTGTCTCATAGAAGAAAAGAGGCTGGAAAAACTAATTGAGCATAAAGACATGTTGATCTGAATGTTAAGTTAAGCTTTAAAGACCATAAATATGGCATACTTAGTAAAAAGAATATTTTAAAGGGGTCAAGAATTTTATAAATGAAGACATCATTCTAGAAGACCAAGCTAAATTTAGGAAGGAATTTCAAAAAGTAAAAGAATCTAGGAAGGAAGAAAAATGGGCAATAATTAGGAATAGAAAAGCTATTATTAAGGATAGAGACCAAAAATATAATAATAAATAGGTATTTAGAACACTTTTGGATCCTCTCTTTGAACTATCATGACTTTCCATGGGGAAAAGGGTGTTAGGTATGTGTTATATTCTTTACACAACTAGATATAGCATTTGCATTGTGCTAGATGCATGTAGGGGTTAAAAGGGGGGGAGAGAAGTCCCCCTATCAGGGGGGTTCAGGGGCATCACCCCTAGAAAAAAAAATGTTGTTTTTTGCATCTGGTTTTGGGTGGTTTTTCAGCACATTGTTTTCACTCATGGTTTTCTAATTTCTCTTAAGGAATTAGGGTTGTTGACTATTCTAGGTCAATGGATTAGGGCTTTGGATGTCGCGGGATCTTATATATGTATTTTATTGTAAACAATGAATAGATGATGAATAAAATATCAGAGGTGCGGATCTAAACAAGTTGTCTGCTTTCCCAATTTGGGTTTCCAGGGTAAAATCTTTGTGTGTGTGTGTGTGTGTGTGTGTGTGTGTGTGTGTGTGTGTGTGTGTGTGTGTGTGTGTGTGTGTGTGCGTGTAATACCCCTAGGACCGACCCCAACTGTAAATGTAAATAGAAATGTACTTAAGTTTGTGAGTTTTTTTATATAATTTTGCATGCACCTTCCATGGTATAGTGCACACATGTACTCCGCACTAAAATGATAAAGTGTGCACATTCCAGGACACCCTGCACAACAAACTTAAGTGCACGTGATTTTGAGGCTAGAGAACCTTTGTGTATATGTTGTGTTTAGAGGTTGGTGAGCCAGGATGTAGAAAGGACAGTATATATGTAAATGTAAGTGTAATCACACGAAAAACATATTAATGAAAAATACATCACTACTGTAAACCAACCATGTAAAAGAGTAAGGGGGGATAAACTCCACTAGTTAGGGAAAGGGAGCTAAAAGTTAAGGATAAGGGCTAAGCTAGGGAGCTTAAGACAAAAAGGGATATTATATTAACATTCTTTAAAGTATAAAATATGGATAATTATTTTATCCTAATTTCTAAGGATGGGGACAAGTGGGCCAAAGTAGTTCTTAACATGACAAGTGTCAAGTTGGGAATATGCATTCATATAGTTTGGACGTAGTTCATTTTCCATTCATTCCATCATCTTGCACTCACTCATTCAGTTGTACTTCGTACCTTCCTATCATTGTACCTATACCTATACCCATACCTGTACTTGTACCTGTCTAGCTTAGGAGCTGGACTGAAGAAACGGGTTGTCAGGCCCATGGGATATTGAAGAGGTGGGTTGTCAGGCCCATGAGAAATTATCTCTAGGTGGGAGAATTGATGGGAATTTATTTCCTAAAGGTGGAAAATTATAACTACAGAGATCTGAGACTTCATGTCTGGCCCGTTGTTGAAGCCCTGAAAAGGAAGTGGGGAAGTCGAAGGACTATTGAGCATAGAAGGGTCACACTTCTTGGAATGGGATAGGCATGTGGGGAATGAGGGACTGTAGGTTGTTAGTTCGAGTTGGGAGATGTGACAGATTTTTTCCTGTTGTCTGAGATATATCAGCCTGGTTAGGAATTCCTTTACCCGGGTGGAGTTTAGTCCCAGCTCGAGGGTGACCCACTACTGAGAGTTTTGAGTAGTGAGGTCTAAGGCAGGGAGGAATGTGGAAGGTATACACGCAGTTGGTGATATTTTTACCAAGATAATTGTCAATTGTGTGTTAAATTACATGTTGCATTATTATGTATGTGTTTATTTTTATGGGTTTCTCATGTGTGTGTTGCATGTGTATTTTTATTATTATTTTGTATGAATCTATGCATTTATAGAGTTTCTATATGTTTTAATTTTGTATACATTTTGAAAATTTTATGTGGCATAGCTCAGTTTGATGTTGGGGATGCTACAAAATGGTATCAAAGATTTAGTTTTCAACATTGAGCCTGGATGGGCCGAGCAAGTTGATTTGAAGCGAAATTTCACAAAGAACTAATTTTGAAGTGGTCAAATTTCAAGTTATAGTGCATCCATGGTAAAAATTAGAAGCAATTGCATGGAATTGGGAAACAACTCTAATGTATGTTGTTAAATTCATGGGAAAATTGAGAAATTTGGCCAAGTGGTGAGATATTCTTAATTTAATATCTATTCTAGCAAATTCAGACCTGGAATTGGTTGAATTTGAAGTTACAGGGAAGCCATGATAGATGGAGTGAGATTAGTTGATTAAAATTCTCAATTCGTGAATTGAGTTTGGGAATACGTTTTTCCAGGAATGTCAACCAACATCAATTTTTTGTTGCGAAGGTTGAATTGGTGTTATCACAGTGAAATTGAGAAAATTTCATAGTTGCAGAATGTACATGGTGAAAATTGGGAAAAGTTTGACAAAGGCCCCAATTTTTGTAGCAGAATTCATGAGGAATTGATAAGCAGAAAGATGAAGGTGCATAGGTGTGTGCACTAAAAATGCATAATGCGTAGTGAAAATCTTGTGATGTGTGGAAAATAAGGGTGCATGGTTACACGCTCTAAAATTTGGCGTTGCATGGATCATAATTGATAATGTGTGAAAAATAACGGTGTGTGGGTGAGTGCACTTAAGATTGGTGTTGCACAGAGCAGAACTAGTGAAGTGTGGAAACATAATAGTGCACGGATGTGCGCACTAAATTTATCACTGCATGGTGAGGATTTGGTGGAGCATGCGTAATATTGTCATATGCGGTGTGCACATGCATATTATTGGCATGTGTGGTGTGCGCAGTATTGGCAGAGCGCAGAGGAATTTTGTTGGTGTGCGCGCAATGTTGGTATGCAATGCATGCATGCTAAATATTCGTGTCGCACGACGATTTAATTAATGGTGTGCATGGAGTACTGGTGCATGGTGGGAGCATACTAAACTTTTCCATGGTGCGACGTGTAGAGTGAAATTTGCGTGGAATATTAGCATGCAACACGAAAATTGTGCGCAACGGGTATCAGTGCACGAACCAAAATTATGTGTGGTAGACATTGGCGTGTGACACAAAAGTAGTGTGCACTAGATATTGGCACAACAAAGAAGTGATCCACATTAGTTACAGGTACGCAGAGCATGCACTATCTTATGGTGTTGTTGCATGGGCCAAATATGGGTGTACATTTTCAAATTTGTGCACACAAAGTCGTTTGGGTGGTCTACGACAGTAGAAAACTAGTGAATTTCTGTGACATTTTATATTGTTTGAAGGTCATCTTTTTGTAGCACGTTTTTGAGGCCATAAACAGTGTTTTTAGCTACTCAAAAACCCATAGAATAGATTGTACCAGGATACACTCTATCTATGTATCTCAAATGAAAGATCCCAGAGAGATATTTCTAATGGTGTAAACCATTCATCAAACAGATATTTTATGAGGAAGTTATAGGACAAACAGTGGAGGGTAAATTTTAAGACCCAACTAACTTCGAAGGGCCATAACTTTCTACTCTGGAATCATATTGAGGCACAGAAGAAGTCTATGGAAAGATATTGAACCATAGAAAAAAGTACAGGAGCTTAAATAAAATTATGGGTATGTTAAAAATGTTTAATATGGCACAAAAGATACATGTATCATTCCAAACCAAAAACACTAATTGGCCTAGAACTTCAGCAGGCTGTAACTAGTAGCCTAGAACCATGAAAGAGGTGAAACTTGGACAGACTGTCCAAAATATGTATATGAAGAAACATAATTGAGCTCCTACCAAAAATCTGATGGAGTAGGTGGGAAAATGCATAATTACAGTGCATATTTGCACCAAGTTGAAGTGTGAACAAAACAATTAATGGACAATTTTCAAATAACCATAACTTTATGCTCAAGACTCATAATTGAGCATGGAAGTAGGTGTTGGAAAGGTCTTGGACAGTAGAATATAACTATTCACCCAGAAAATTTATTTGGGTAGTCAAGTTTTTATGAAATCAGAAGAAATAATTCTGATGCATTATTGAACCAGAATTGTACATAATTTCATGAATCTGTTAAATTATTTAGCCTAACAAATTTTAATGGCTACACATTTTGCTGAGTTAACAACGGTTAGATCAGATTAGGATCATCACAGAGTGCATAGGGATGGAATATACACAGTGGGATTACAGTCAGGAAGATGATATCATAGGGATGGATGTCCATATAGTCATTGAAGGATCAAACTCAAATGGAAATGGACAAGGAAAGGAAGAAAACATGAATATGGTAGAGACCATTAAAAATTTGCAAAAGGATGTACAAATCCATAAAGTTGGTAATGAGAGGATTATGAAATCCAAGGAGTATAAGGAAGACTTCAACATGAATTTAATGCAGAACTTGAACATAATAGAAAATAGATTGGATAAGGAGAGTGGCTCAAGAAAATCAGGAAGTCACAAGTCTCTTGAAGAGAAAATAAGAACAAGAAGTGTTAGCAGATATCACCATCACTCCCCGAGGAATTCCAATAGGAGAGCACACAACAGCTCAAGTCCATCCCTTGTCAGGAAGCATAACAGGTTTGGGGTGGATGAGTTGTGAGGAGAGATGAACAAAATCAATCCTCCTACATTTGACGGTGAGCACAAGAAGGATGAAGATGCAGAGACATGGTTGTTGGGCATGAGAAATTATTTTCAATTGCATAATTATTCTTCTAATGTTGAAGGAATAATTTCCATCTATCAACTCAAGGTAAAGGAATCCATGTGGATTCCACCTTGTGCAGGTGCAACACATTAAAGAGAAAAATATTACTTGGAAGGAATTCAAGAAGTATTTCGAAAAGAAATACTTGACTAAGATATATTATGACAATAAAATGAAAGAGTTATTTAAACTTAAACTTGGGCGTATGACCATAGGTGAATACGAAAGAAGGTTTTTAGAACTATTGAAGTATGTTTCTTTCATCAAGGATGAGACAGTTAAGATTCAGAGGTATTTGAGTGGATTTCCATCATTCATCAATGAAAAAATACAATATGATGATCCCAAAACATTAGAGGAGACCATAAGGCGAGCTAAATGCCTATATGATCAGCAAAACGAAAGGCCAACTTTCCAAAAATCTTGGGAATACAAGAAGAAATTCATTATGGATCAGAGGAAGAAAAGGACTACGCCGCCATTCTTCATACATAGTCCTTAGGGATAGCCAACTTCCAGAGAACCCATAATGATTGAGATGGGGTGAAAAGTTCAAGGTAGACACCTATTCAATGTTGGGGTGGTAAAGGAAATCATATGTTTAGATATTTTCCTCACAGAGGTGAAAAAGTGAGAACTGTTCACAATGTACAACAAGTTGAAATAGTGGAGGACATGGGCACAAATGTACCAAGGATCTATGTAGCCTTGGAATACAAGCAAGCAGAGTTTCAGTCACATATCATTGAAGTGGAAGGTATGATCAACAACCAAACCATTGTTATTTTAATTTATTCACAATATAGTCATAGTTATATAGATCATAAGATGGTGGAAAGGTTGCATTTGCCCAAAAGAAAGCATGGAAAATATTGGTTGGTGCAGTTGGCTACTAGAGCCAAAAGAAAAGTTAATGAAATGGTTAAGTCATGTCCTATGGACATGAATGGACTGAACACCAGGGTAGATTTGAACATCTTTCCTTTAGATTCCTATGACTATCTAATTGGGATGGATTGGTTGGACCAACATCATGTTATCCTAGAATATCGTAACAAAGAATTTACTTGCATGTATGGGGAAGGGAACCTTAGGATAGTACAGGGAATTCCCAGGGCAGTAATTGTCAGAGAAACTTTAGCATTCTAGCTAAAGAAATGTTACAGAAAAGGATTTCAAATATTTGCAGATCATATGGAAGAAACACCTAAAGATAAGGTATCAAATATTGAATATTATGCAGTCCTAAAAGAGTTTGAAGATGTATTTAAATAAATACTAGGATTACCCCCTAAAAGAGACATTGATTTCTCCATCAATCTAATGCTTGGAGAAGCCCCAGTATCCAAGACCCCTTACAGGATGAGTACACCGGAATTGAAGGAATTGCAAAGGCAAATTGAAGAGATTATTAAGAAGGGGTATATATGCCCAAGTGTGTCACCTTGGGGAACCCCAGTATTATTCTTGAAGAAAAAGGATGGAACATTGAGACTTTGCATTGACTTCAAGCAGTTGAACAAGGTAACTGTGAAGAATAAGTATCATTTTCAAAGGATCGATGACCTCTTTGATCAACTGAAAGATGAAAAAATATTCTCCAAGATTGATCTCATGTCAAGTTATTATCAAGTGAGAATTAAAGAAGAAGACATCAACAAGACTTCTTTCAGAACAAGCTATGGATATTATGAGTTCACAGTGGTGCCATTTAGGTTATCAAATGCACTAGATGTCTTCATGTGTTTAATGAATGGTATTTTCATAGAATACTTAGATAAGTTTGTCATTGTATTGTTAGATAACATTCTTATATATTGTAAGTCAGAGGAAGAGCATGAAAAACACTTGAAGATGGTATTACATGTATTAAAGGAGTATCAATTGGTGCTCATTTTATCAGAAGAAAATTCATTATTTGGGACATATCATTTCATAGGAAGGGATAGTAGTGGACCTTGAGAAGATAAAGGCCATTAGAGGATGGCCAACACCAAAGAATGTGACAGAGGTCAAATCATCCATGGGCCTTGCAAGCTACTATAAGAGATTTATTGAAGGATTCTCAAAGATTTCACACCCAAACACTTCCTTACAAAAGAAGGGTGTGAAGTTTCAGTGGACATTGGATTGTGAAAAGAGTTTCCAACACTTGAATTATTTATTAACAAGTGCTCCAATACTAAAGATTGTTGATCCAAATGAAGACTTCATTGTATGCATTGATGCATGTAAATAAGGGCTTGGTTGATTCCTCAGTCAAAATGCATATGTTGTATGTTATGAATCAAGGCAGTTGAAAGAGCATGAAAGGAACTATGATATTCATGATTTGGAGTTGGCATCCATAGTGCATGTCTTGAATATGTGTAGTCACTGCCTTATGGGAAAAACATTCGAGTTGAGGATAGACCATAGTGGTCTGAAATATTTATTTGGATAGCCAACTCTAAATGTCAGGCAAAGAAGGTGGTTAGAATTTCTCAGTGAATATGACTTTGATCTAAATCATATCAAAGGGAAAGAGAACAAGGTGGATGGTGCACTTAGAAGAAGGGTGCATGAGTTGCATGCTACATCCATAAGAATGTACTAATCTGATTTGAAAGACAAAATCTTAGAGGCTACAAAATCAGATTTGCAATACATGGAAATAATAACAAAATTACAGCAAGGTATTTTGCAGCAAAAAATTGAAGACTATAATCTAGAAAATGATGAAATTATCATATACAGGGGCATAATTTATGTACCAAATTCCTAGGAATTAAAAATTTTGATATTGATAGAAATGAATAATGTACCTTATGTTGGGCACCCAGGTTATCATAAAACTATTGCAATTGTCAAGAGACAATATTATTGGCCAGGAATGAAGAAATAAGTTGTTTATTTTACTATCAAATGTTTGGAGTGTCCAAAGGTAAAGGTTGAGAATAGACACCCAGCTGGTTTTCTACAACCATTACCCATTGCTAAGTGGAAATTGGAAGTTGTAACAATGGATTTCATCACCAAACTTCCCAAAACAAATTAGCAGTATGATTCTATCATGGTAGTGGTGGATAATCTTACTAAAGCTACCCATTTTATTCTAGTAAAGCTCACTCACAATGCAGCCAACATTGTTGATATTTAAAGGAGAGAAATTGTTAGATTACATGGTATACCCAAGAAAATTGTGTCTGAAAGAGATCCAAAATTTATATCAAATTTTTTGAAAGGATTATTTAAGGGATTTGGAAAAAAATTGAATTTTAGTACAACTTATCATCTAGAATCAGATGGACAAACATAGAGGGTGAATCAAGTGATTGAGGATATGTTGAGGATGTATGTGATGGATAAACCATCAAAATAGGAAGACTACCTACACTTAATAGATTTTGATTATAACAATGGGTACCAAGCTTATCTAAAGATGATACTATTTGAGGCACTTTATGGCAGAAGGTGCAACACTCTGGTAAGCTGGGACAACCCAGTAGATACATAAGTAGTTGGGGTAGAATTACTCAAGGAAATGGAAGAGACAATGTTGAAAATAAAACATAATTTAAAGGCTACTCAAGACATGCATAAAATATATGTTGATAAGGGAAGAACTCATAAGTAATTTAAAGTGGGTGACTATGTATTCGTGAAAGTAAAGGCCAACAAAATTTCCCTGAAGTTGGGAAATTTTTCAAAGTTGGAAACTCATTATTGTGGACCATTTGAAATCCTAGAGAGGATTGGGCATGTAGAATACATGCTTGCCTTGCCTGCATCAATGTCTATTCATAATGTATTAAATGTATCATTGCTCAAAAAGTATATACATGATGTTAATCATGTCATTGATTGGAATGTGATTTAGGTGGAGCAAGAAGGCACCTTTCAAGTGCACCCGATGTACATATTGGATTGGAAGATCAAGAAGCTCCAGGATAGAGCCATAGATCTAGTAAAGTTCCAATGGACCTGGTACAGTCTTGAAGATGCAACTTAGGAGCATGAGGATGCTATGCAGGTAAAATAACCACATATGGATTTTTGAAAGTTTGGTTGTATATGTGTATATATTTCACTGAGGATAGTGCATAAATAAGGGGGGGGGAATGTAATACCCATAGGTCGAACCCCAACTGTAAATGTAAATACAAATTTACTTAAGCTAGTGAGTTGTTTGATATAATGTTTCATGCACCTTCCATGGTATAGTGCGCACATGTACTGCGCACTAAAATGATGAAATGTGAACATTCCAGGACACCCCGTGCAGCAAACTTAAGTGTGCATGATTTTGAGGCCAGAGAAACTTTGTGTATATGTTGTGTTTTGAGGCTGGTGAGCCAGGATGTTGTTGGGCCCGATATATGATCACTTTTATGATGGTTATTATACACTTTTTCTTCATGTACATATGTGTTTTTCATATTTTAAAGGATATTTTTGAATAATTTCATGATAAAACGGTATGATCGGCACAAGGTACGTGTAATTCATGTTTAATGATTAAATCGAGTTTAATTCATCATGTTCTATAATTTCCAAGAGTTAATTCATGTTTTCCTGTTGTTACAGGGCAAAACGCACCATGTTTCCAGTTCCAGCACTTGATCCGGCACTCGTTCCAGCACTCGTTCCGATACCTGATCCGACACTCATTCCATCACTCAGTATTACACAAAAACGCAAGGCGAGTTGGCGGTTATGGCAATGGCGGCCATTGATGGACAAATCAGTCACATGGGTTTTCTTCATGATCGCCCCCTCCAGCTACTGAGCTCATGACAACTCAGATTCAGTTGTCCAAGAGGGTGATAATTGGCTCACTTTGTTTTGGAAATTAGGGCATCATTTATTGTAATTTGTCGAAATTAGAAGTGGTTTGACCCTCCTGTGGTTGACCACTTGGTCTGTAAGATTATAAATACTACTAGGATGATCATAAGATTGTTAAGAAGTAGAAGAATTAGTGTGTTAGAGGCAAATACAATTTTGGCTTTGTTTTTTCATTTTTGTTTTTCCAGAATTGTGTAAAAGTGTGTTTTTAAGTTTTAATGGTGAAATCGTTGTGCTGAAGTTCGTGGTGTGCCTTTGAAGAGTAACCATGATTGTTGGGGGGCCCACCAGCAGTCTGAGTAGTCTGGGTAACCATCCTATGTATTTACTTGTGAATTAAATAGCGTAGATGTATTTTTATTTCTTTTCATGTACATGAATTGTCATTTCGTTTTCTCATTGTATAAATTGTTGTTATAGTTTAATTGTGTTAGTTTCCTTTTGCAGGTTAATATGAGGGAGTTTTGTTAGTATGTAATGAGTTATTTGTTAGTATGGATAAGATTAATCTTAAGCCACTAACCCCCATGTGATTAAATAATAGACTAGAATTTATGTATGTTGAAATAGATTAGTTAGAGTTTAAAACAGAATTTTAAAACAGAGTTTTAATGCATGCTTTCTTTGACAGGGTTTCAATGGATGGGTAGTGTTAGTCTTAGTTTTTATTTTCAGATTGCTTATTTAATTGTTGCCTAGTTTTGCTTCTTTAGTTGTTGGTTAGTTTCCCCATTTCATTACTTGTTATATGCTGGAATATTGTTAATTTTTGTTTATAAGCATTTCTCGTTTTACAAATTTGAATTATTAAATAGAACTAGTTTAGTTTACTTCATGCAATTTCTTTCTTAGACCTAGATCGCAATTTCAATTCATAGTTAATTATTGAGTTTAGCGTAGTATGAACTTGCTTCATTAGCCTAGAATGCAATTGAATTTATTAGAATAGTCTCTTTATATTGTTGATTAATGCATGATAATTTCTTGCTTTCATAGATTAGAATATAGTTGTATTGTTTTTGTAGATAGATAGACTTTGCTTTGATAGATTAGATAGTAGTTTTTTTATTATAGATTAAGCATTAGTTGTTAATATTTCTTTCTTTCAATAGAATAGATCTCCTTTCATGCATTGCATTGAGCATTTAGATTTCCTTTCACACATTAGAAATAGTTTTTCACTAGGCATTTAGGTCACTTGCCTCTTAGGCTAGATAGTTGTTCAATGAGAAGTTTTAATTTGATTGCTTGCAGTATTTAGTTGTTTTTGCTTACTTGTCTTTTTCTTTAGTAGGTTAGTTAGGTGTATTTTCTTACTTGTCTTTTGATTTAGTAGGTTAGTTAGGTTTCTTTGATTGCTTGTCTATTTTCTTTAATACGTTAGATAGGTGTCTTTGCTTACTTGTTTATTTACTTGCTTTCATAGGATAGTTGCTCATTGAATGTAGGTTGGCAAGTTAAAATAGTTTGCTTTGGTTATTTGCTTATTGTTATGCTTAAATAGTTGCTTATTTCTTAATGTTGAATTAGTTTTCTTTACATAGGGTTTTACTTTCTTTCTTAGGAACTATCCAACGATCATTGGCCTAAAAGTACTTAGGTTACCTAGTTTCAAGTTGCTTAGTCGAGTTTTCTAATTAGATAGGTTTTCTTGAGTAGATTAGCCTTAGATAGTTTCTTTCATTAGTTAGACTATACTCCTACCAGCCCTCTACCTTTGGCATATATTTTTCTACAACTCTAAGTTTACTTACCCCGGGTTGACAATTTAATTGAGGGTTTTTAGTGTGTTTTTAGTGCATATATAACACCCGTCATTTTTGGTGTCGTTGTCGAGGAGTTGTCTCAAGGTAAGAAGTAGTTAGGAAATATATCATCCTTAGACCTTAGCATTAGATTGGTGGCGGGGGAACTTTAATACAAGAGGTAAGAACCTATGCATCTGCTATAACAGGTTCCCCCAAACCCAATGGTAGTTTTTCTTTTTGTTTTTGTTTTCTTTCATGAATAGACCTAGAAACCAAATGGTAGTTTTTTCTTTTGTTTTTGCTTTCTTTCATGAATAGGCCTAGAGACCCACAAGGTAGATACATTAAATCTAAATCAAACCTTTCAAACAAGGTTCCTTCTGATCTCTTTGGGGGAAGGAACATTCTGCTTATAAAATCCACAGACTAATACCAAAAAATAGGAGCTAGCTCAACCCAAAGAGATAAAGCAGTCTCTAAAAGAGACCAAAACAGGGAGCACTACAGAATAAGAAATTAAAGCATCAGTAATAGTGGGAATGGAGGCAATACCACTCGAGCCTTCTGTAGAACCAAACAATACAACCTTTGTTTTCTTACCACCATCAGGAGATCCTAACTTTGTGGACATCATCTTTGTGTGAACCAAGTTTTATCAAATGGCAAGATGAACTCAGAAGCAACTTTTAGCCTGAGGAAACTTTCTCAAATCCTAGCAATAGATGGGATCTCTTCTTATCAAGAAGAACACATCTTGACAATAGCAAAGAACTTGAATACCTCTCCAGAAATATTAGAAGAATCAAGGTCCTATGAGCTACAAAATTATTTTCCTTTCAAAAATGTGAAGGAAACTGAGAAATTATGGACTACACCTAGTAGAGACCAATCATTAAGACCTGAGATTGAGGAATTCTCAAAATCCATCTCAGCAGATCCTTTATGTACTTCATAAATCAATCATCCAAAAGAAGAGGATCTGCATAGAATGATGAAGGAGAGAATAGAAATTATTGTTGATAAACATCAAGATTACATTGAAATTTGGTTTCAAGAGGTCATCAGGCCACAATACTATTCTCTTCTTCAACACCTTCTGATGCCAAAACAAGTAGGTTGGTTGGTTCTTCATATCCAGGTAATCACTGTGGTAAATTTTTCATATATGGATATGAGTATGTTAATTATCTTTCTTCGCACATGGGTACATTGGAAGAGCTCTTACACTTGAATAAATGTTTTCCCTTTCTTTTTAGGTAGGGTAGGATAGTAAATAAAAGTTGCATATAGTTAGTTTAGTTTAGAGTCTAATGCGGACTCATTTTACATTTTTTTTTAAGAACTATGAGATACATGTTCGTATGACTCGATCTCATTGATATCATTAGTTTATTATATTTTAGAGTGTGGTTTTTGCAAACAGTTTTAGAGATCTCTGTAGGTATTTATTACTGTTTAGTTCTAATTGATGATGTCAATCAGAGTTCAATTTAATGTCAACCCGGGAAGGTAAACTTAGAAGCGCTACCTAAAATATATAGATCAAGAAAGATTCAACTACCTAAAGGAGGGTTTGATGTAGCAGGAGCCATTACTCTTTTACAAGAGATTGTACTTTGGTTCCTTCTCACGAGGGTTTGATGTAGCAGGAGCCAATACTCTTTTACAAGAGATTGTACTTTGGTTCCTTCTCCTTTAAACACCTCTGCAATTTAAACAAATCTACCTACTAAAAACAGAGTGCTTATGTCTGCCTGAGATTCTAATCCCCTTACAAGGACGCAACTCACATAATCTCTTACACACACTAAAATCTGTTATCTAATTCCTAAGATTCGTTGGAAACTCTAGTCCCCTTACAAGGACTCAACTCACAAAGTCTCAATCAAATCAACCATACTTGAAATCAAACAAAAACATAAATTAAGCTATACCTAAAATAAACAAATTAGCATGCAAGTGAGGCCATGGGGGCCCTCCATAACTCCACAAGCACACCTCTTCAAAAGAGACTCAGATGTAGAATCAAAATCGAAGTATGATTCTGTATTTCAAAATGTCCATTACAAACCAACTCTAAGATTACAACTCTCTCTAATTCTAAGATTACAAACTTTAGGATTACAAATGGAGGAGATTGTACTCCTATTTATACAATGGGATGAGTAACAAACTCATAAATTTGATCCACTAATCTCTCTTTATTTCCATACATCTCTCAACCATCTAGACACATAACCCTCTTTTGTCCTTGATCTTCTCCATGAGATCCATGATATCCTCCATGATCTTCTCAATAATCTCTCCATGATCTCCTCAAATTCGAATTTGA
>SNQJ01S0048657.1:98574-125580 GCA_010110895.2 Picea sitchensis
GAAAATATAAATGAGACCCATTAATGGTGAACAATAGGGAAAATGAAGTGACATGGTGGTGAATAATGAGTGATATAATGGAAGAATAGGTGAAAAATGTATGGTAATGAGTGATATTTGTATGACGTTTTGAAGCCCAAACAATTACACCAAGAGTAGACAGTTTCAAGGAAATATAAAAGAAGGATTCTTCTTTGAAACATTGCTATACTTGAACTTTGTTGTGTTCTCAGCATCAAATGAATAATGACTTGTTGTAGTTAGCCATGTTTTTGCAAATATTTTCATCTTCTTGTTCTTAAGGCATTTTAAAAAGAAGTTTCTCTTGAAAATCTTCACCACTATATAAGTAAGTGATACCGTAACCGTCAAGCTTAGAGGTCTCTCGTACAATTTTCCCAGGAAACCTGAGTAAGTGAGTAAAGTGTCTTTATCAAAGAGTAACAAGGAGGTCTGATTAGTGGTTAGTCATGGAAACATCGCAATAACTTACAAAAGAAGAAAGTGAGTTGAGCCTAGAGACACCTTTATGTTCTTTCTCAATGGTACCATCCACTACACACTAAATAGCTTGATTATATCATATCTTTAGATAAGCTACATCCGCTTAAGTACCCCTTACATCTATACAATCACTAAGGAATATATATAACAAAAATCCATCCTCTAACATAAATACCTTCCCAATAAAAAGGAAAGAAAATTTTGTTTTCAGAGTTGTCCCCCCATCTTCTTGCATAAAGCAATATTATACTAAAATATTAAAAGATGGAGAGCCAGTCTCTGAGGGTGTAAGAGGCTAACCTATAGGGATACTGAACAGGTCTACTGGCAGCGGGTATCGGCATGTGGTATGACTAGGTAAACCCGTCGCAGTATTGAACAGGCTTGCTGGCAACAGGGCATTCTACCTAGCGAGGATGGTAATCTGACAAAAAATAAATAATAAATTTGAACTTGTCCTGATGTGCGACATTACTTGCAAGACAAAGCTGACATGAAGTATGTATGGTTAAGCTAAGGTTAATGAACTCCATAAACTTTCCATTGATAAATAACTCTGAGACTATCTTGAAACTCTCTTGCCTACCTCTTCTTATCTATATATAGGATCTCTTATCCTATAGGTGGGGCCATATTCTGACCGTCTCATTAGACCAATCTGTGAAATTTTATCGTTACACTTGACATACTATAAATCTTTGGCTATTGGGGGATACTGACTTGTTTCCTATACTTTTGATTGTGAGGTGTCACAATACTTAGGTGTGGGGGAGGGGTTCATGAGTTGACAAATGATCATTGCCTAAAGAAGTAAATCTTTGTGAACATTTTGTCTTATTTTCATGATACAGGTTATTACATCAACAATCATTTTATCTTGAAGGGATAAACTCTTGTGTGCTATAAATTGTTGTATATGTCCTTAACAGACCACTATGTTGGTTTATTTTTGTTGCAGGCTATTCATTGTAGGTTTGACATTACATTTTTTTTTGCAGGTCGTTCATTGTAGGTTTGACATTCCATGTTCTATGCAAGTGGATTGAGTGATCATGGTGGAAAAATCAACAACAATGGAACACTCTTAACCTACCTCAACTCCTATTCATTATGTTTGTGGCCTCTAAGGAATCAATTTCCTCAGCCACAAAAGATCCCAAGAGTTGGAGACCGTTGATTTAACCACCACCAGTTGCTAAGAGCAAGCTATAACAGGGTTTTCAAAACTAAATTTCAGAACATCTCTGGAGCTAAGGGGTACTCCAAGGAGTGGATAAAATAGGAGCTAATCAACCCTCTCAAAGTCATCACCAGATTGATTACATGTGAAGGTAGATATTTCGTCTTTAAATAATGTCAATTTCAATTATTAGCTCACTTTCAGTTCAATAATCCATTGTAACTTTCCCTTTTACTTATTGAAGAGTCTAGAGAAGATGTCTTCCCAAGTGAGGAAGGATGTAACCAATCCCCATAATAACCTATTTCACCGTGGCCTTATCAAACTACTTGTCTTAGCCGAGTTGGAAAAACAGGAGAAAACATGGGATGAGTTCATTTACCAATTTGCAAACCCTCATCTTACAATCAAGACTAGAAAGAAGACTCTTGATCTAGGGACTGTTACTCCACCCAAACCTTCATGCTCAAGCTATTCATTTATCTACGAAACTTGTTGATACCTCTGCAGCCTCATCAGAAAAAAAATACCAAGAAGCCTATTGCTAATTCATGGCACGAGGACGTGCCATATCTTTGGTCTGGGGGGAGTTTTCCTGAGCTAAAAATGCTAATAATTTCCCATTTGTATAGAAAACCCATGAGAAGAGGAAGTAAGATTTTTGTCAAAATTCTGTCATACTGTCTTTTTTCTTGGGATATTATAGCAGCAGTTATTTGTATTGGTATGATAAATTATATACTGTTGACATCATTGTGTGTTTTATAAGCTCCGGTGCATTTTTATGTTTATTCTATAGAAGACTGCTTATACTTAACTACTATTTGTGACAAATACAGAGCGATTACAACTGCTAAATACTTACTGTCATCTGTATTCCAAGCTTATGAAAAGAGGATCGGTTGTTTGAATTGTTACATATTAATGATAGGAAATAACAATTATCCTGTTAACCATGCCTACCAGTACAAACAAAGCCTTTTGTTAGTATTTGTCAGTTATGTCAGTCATCAGTGATCAAATTTACTCTTTCATGTGATTGATAGGGTTATTAGGTCAAATTGTTATATTTTCAAAATAAACTTATCCAATAAAATTGGACATATCTTGGTTGTAAAATTTTCATTGGTGTTTCTAGGTGTCATTACTACTCCCTCCACTCATCCAGGGTCATAAATTTTCATCATGGTCATGTCATCATTCCTTGTCATAAATTTTCAAATGATTCTCTTGGTCAAAGTTCTACTTAAAAATTGTTTTTTGAATTAAGGAAGGTGAATTTGACAAAAGTGAAAGAGGTTTTTGTCAATAATAGACCAAGAAACAAAAACCTCCTTCATTTTATGCACATGCGTTATTGAGATAAATCCACCAAATACAGCCACTATAGGAGGGTTTCTACACATTTGGACATCTTGACTCGAAGTCATCTTTTCAGAGGTTTGGAGAAGGAATTTGCAGTGCTTTATGGTTCCATTGTGTAGAAGACATTATAAACTTTCCAACCATACCAATTTAATCCCAAAAATCCTCTGGGAAGGCCTCCCAAATTCCTCTCAAAGACCATGTTGCGCTTCTGCTAAGAGCACACTGCGCTTCTACAATTTTTGAGTAACCAACTTCAAGATGGGATTATGAACCAATGAAAATGTAATTTTGAAAAATGTAGGAGGTTGGTGTTCATAACGTACCAAAACACAATAACCTCTCTCAGTTTTTGAATATACTTTATGATTTTGGATATATTCTATCATCTTAGAGGCCTATGCTTTCAGAAAATAAACCACTCTATTTTTTTCCTGTTATAGTCATATTTTGTTTTTGTGTTTTCCTAACAACAGGGAATGAATTTTTGAAAACAAAAAGAGATTTTTATCAAGGACATATTAAAAAACAATAGTCTCTCTCAGTTTCAAAATATACGTTATGGTTTTGGATATATTCAATTCTCTTAGAGGCCTAGTTTTTCAGGAAATAAAACAGTGTTTTTCCTGTTTTAGTCATGTTTTCTTGGAGTGATTTCCTAACAACTGAAAATGAATTTTTGGAAACCGAGAGGTTTTTGTCAATAACATGTTCAAAAACAAAAACGTCTTTCATTTTTTACACAGGTTTTACTACCTTGTAGTTATAGGTGTCACTTTGATACTTATTTTTCACAAGTTTACCAGGCCAGAATTGTTGCATTTATGGGAAGTCACTTTTGGAACTAATTTTGCAGAGGTAAAATTGTTGTTTTGCATGGTTTAAAGGATCAAGGGTACAATATACATCTCAAGGCTTCCTCACATGTCATCATAAGCCTCCAAAAACTCCAAACCCTCTAGCTTAAACTTAGAGAGCAATGAAAAATCGAATTGTCATTTACACCATGATAATGTTGTCCTACAACCCAAGATGAATTCTCTACAGCGTTAGGTTGATGATATTAACTGCCACCAATAATATTCTCTGGATGCAATTGAAACACCATGTAAATCCTAAGTCAAAATTCCCCGGGCAAGAGAGAGAAGCTTCTAAAGCTAATCCACCTCCTCCTTCACAAATTTAGTCATAAAGGGCAATTTCTTTTTGTTTGCAGTGGGACCTGCAAAATCTTAGGTGTGGGGGTAATGTTGGGCCCGAGATATGATCACTTTTATGACGGTTATTATACACTTTTTCCGCATGTACATATGTGTTTTTCATATTTTAAAGGATCTTTTTGAAGAATTTCATGATAAAATGGTATGATCGGCACAAGGTACGTGTAATTCATGTTTAATGATTAAATCAAGTTTAATTCATCATGTTCTATTATTTCCAAGAGTTAATTCATATTTTTCTTCTGTTACAGGGAAAAACACACCATGTTTCCAATTATGGCAATTGATCTGGCACTCATTCCGGCACTTATTCCAGTACTCGATCCAGCGCTCATTCCAGCACTCAGTATTGCACAAAAACGCAAGGCGAGTTGGCGGTTATGGAATTGGCGGCCAGTGATGGACAAATTGGGCACATGGGTTTTCTTCATGATTTCCCCCTCCATCTATTGAGCTCCTGACAACTCCGATTCAGTTTTCCAAGAGGGAAATTATTGGTTTGCTCTATTTCAACAGTTAGGGCATCATTTATTGTAATTTGTCGAAATTAGAAGTGGTCCGACCCTCCTGTGGTCGACCACTTGGTATGTAAGATTACAAATACTTCTAGGATGATCATAATATTGTTAAGAAGTAGAATAATTAGTGTGTTAGATTCAAATACGATGTTGGCTCTGTTTTTCCATTTTCGTTTTGCCAGAATTGTGTAAAAGTGTGTTTTTAAGTTTTAATGGTGAAATCATTGTGCTGAAGTTCATGGTGTGCCTTTGAAGAGTAACCACGACTGCTAGGGGGCCCACCAGTAGTCTGGGTAGTCTGGGTAACCATCCTATGTATTTACTTGTGAATTAAATAGCGTAGATGTATTTTTATTTCTTTTCCTGTACATAAATTGTCGTTTCGTTTTCTCATTGTATAAATTGTTGTTATAGTTTAATTGCATTAATTTCCTTTTATAGGTTAATATGAAGGAGTTTTGTTAGTATGCAATGAGTTCTTAGTTAGTATAGATAAGATTAAGCTTAAGCCACAAACCCACGTGTGATTAAATAATAGACTAGAATTTATGTATGCTAAAATAGATTAGTTAGAGTTTAAAACAGAATTTTAAAACATAGTTTTAATGCATGCTTTCTTTGATAGGGTTTCGATGGATGGGTAGTGTTAGTCTTAGTTTTTATTTTCAGATTGCTTATTTAATTCCTGCTTAGTTTTTCTTCTTTAGTTGTTGGTTAGTTTCCCCATTTCATTACTTATCATATGCTGGAATATTATTAATTTTTGTTTATAAGCATTTCTCTTTTTGCAAATTTGAATTATTAAATAGAACTAGTTTAGTTTACTTCATGCAATTTCTTTCTTAGACCTAGATTGCAATTTCAATTCATAGTTAATTATTGAGTTTAGCGTAGTATGAACTTGCTTCATTAACCTAGAATGCAATTGAATTTATTAGAATAGTCTCTTTATATTGTTGATTAATGCATGATAATTTCTTGCTTTCATAGATTAGAATATAGTTGTATTGTTTTTGTAGATAGATAGACTTTGCTTTGATAGATTAGATAGCAGTTTGCTTATTATAGATTAAGCATTAGTTGTTAATCTTTCTTTCTTTCAATAGAATAGATTTCCTTTCATGCATTTCATTGAGCAATTAGATTTTCTTTCACGCATTAGAAATAGTTTTTCATTAGGCATTTAGTTCACTTGCCTCTTAGGCTAGATAGTTGTTCAATGAGAAGTTTTAATTTGATTGCTTGCAGTATTTAGTTGTTTTTGTTTACTTGTCTTTTTCTTTAGTAGGTTAGTTAGGTTCCTTTTCTTACTTGTCTTTTGATTTAATAGGTTAGTTAGGTGTCTTTGTTTGCTTGTCTATTTTCTTTAATAGGTTAGATAGGTGTCTTTGCTTACTTGTTTATTTACTTGCTTTCATAGGATAGTTGCTCATTTAATGTAGGTTGGCAAGTTAAAATAGTTTTCTTTGGTTATTTGCTTATTGTTATGCTTAAATAGTTTCTTATTGCTTAATGTTGAATTAGTTTGCTTTACATAGGGTTTTACTTGCTTTCTTAGGAGCTATCCATCGATCCTTGGCCTAAAAGTACTTAGGTTACCTAGTTTCAAGTTGCTTAGTCGGGTTTGCTAATTAGATAGGTTTGCTTGAGTATATTAGCCTTAGATAGCTTCTTTGATTAGTTAGACTATACTCCTACCAACCATTCTACCTTTGGCATATATTTTGCTACAACTCTAAGTTTACTTACCCCGGGTTGACAATTTAATTGAGGGTTTTTAGTGTGTTTTTAGTGCATATATAACACCCATCAGATGCAGAAAGGAAAATATATTTGTAAATGTAAGTGTAATCACACAAAAAATATATTAATGAAAAACACATCATTGTGGTAGACCAACCATGTAAAAGAGTATAGGGTACTAAAATCCACTAGTTAGGTAAAGGGGGCTAAAAGTTAAGGATAAGGGATAAGGTAGGGATCTTAAGACAAAAAGGGATATTATATTAATATTCCTTAAAGTATAAAGTATGGATAATTATTTTATCCTAAGTTCTAAGGATGGGGACAAGTGAACCAAATTAGTCCTTAACATGACAAGTGTCAAGTTGGGAACATGCATACATATAGTTTGGACTTAGTTCATTTTCCATTCATTCCATCATCTTGCACTCACTTATTCAGCTGTCCTATGTACCTTCATGTCACTGTACCTATACTCGTACCCCTACATGTGCCTATACTTGGTTAGCTTAGGAGATGGACTGAAGAAGCGGGTTGTCAAGCCTGTGGGATATTGAAGATGTAGGTTGTCAGGCCCATGAGAAATTCTCTCTAAGTGAGAGAATGGTTGGGAATTGATTTCCCGAAGGTGCCAAGCTGCAGCTACAGAGATATGATACTTCATGTCTATCCTGTTGTTGAATCCCCAAAAAGGAAGTGGGACAGTCGAGGGACTGTTGAGAAGAGAAGGGGCACACTTCCTGGGGTGGGACAGGCATGTGGCGAATGAGGGATTGTAGGATATTAGTTCGAGTTGGCAGTTGTGACGGAGTTTTTCCTATTGTCTGAGATATATCATCATGGTTAAGAATTCCTTTACCCAGATGGAGTTTAGTCCCAACTTGGGAGTGACCCACTGCTGATAGTTTTGAGTAGTGTGGTCTAAGGCTGGGAGGAACATGGAAGTTCTACACACAATTGGTGATATTTTTACCAAGATAAGTGTCAATTGTGTGTTAAATTACATGTTGCATTATTATGTATGAATTTATTTTTATGGGTTTTTCCTGTGTGTTGCATGTGTATTTTTATTATTATTCTGTATGAATGTATGCATTTGTAGAGTTTCTATATGTTTTAATTTTGTAAACAGTTCAAAAATTTTATGTGGCATAGCCCAATTGGATGTTGGGGATGCTACAGTTTGTGTGTGTGTGTGTGTGTTCCATTGTATCTTTTTTGTTTTTATTAAGAATTTGTTTATAGTAATTAATTGTACAAGGTTAAAATATACAAAGGTCATATTTTAAGTTGGATCCCAAGAGAAATTGATATTATATTTCTTATTGAAACTTGTGAGCATAAAGAATCTAATGTTCCTAACATCGAAGGATTTTTCTTGTGGTCGGTATGGAACAAGAGATCCTACCACAAAGGGATTGGAGGCATATCTTGTTACACAAAAATTGTGTTTTTCCTCGCATTGGGCTTCACAAGAAAGACTCTTTCAATCAATACACATGGATGGAGATTTCAAAAATTAGTGTTAAGAAGATTTATATAGCAATGTGTTATTTCACACCTATCAATTCTACCTTTTATAAGAAAAACAAACTAGATAAAAAGTGTTCTTACAATGACTTAGAACATGATATTTACAGTTTGAGAAATGAAGGTAGTATCCTCTTGCTAAGTGACTTGAATGATAAAAAATCTGGTAATTAAGCTATTGTTTTAAGAAATTATTCCAACCCTAATCCTCTATGTCTAAACGAGGACATTGTTTTAACTAGCATATATAAAGAAACTTTGAAGACTTGGTTGAGAATATTTTTGGTACCAATCTAATAAAGCTTTGTAGTTCTCAAGATATAATCATTTTCAATGGTCTAACAAAGTGGTTGAAATCCAACTAGATGACTTGTATTCATAGGTGTTGGCACAGGGGCAGACCCAGGGTTCAACACTACAACAGTGCACCAACAAAGCCCTAACTACTGACCCTTTCGCCAACACCTGCGAAGCAGATGAAGTCTCACCCGAAGTAGTTATGAGGGGGTTGCAGGACATAGATGTCTAAAACCAAGGGGAATATCAAGTGGATCTAATACAATAACAACACAACATTCATATATCACCTACCAACTTAGGTCTACTATGTGCATCTACTTATCATATCTAACAAAGCAATGCAATCACAGTATATCAATGATAGAGACAGAATATCAATCACACATAACACAAAATATATGTGGTTCACCCTCTCTTTAGGGATACATCCATAGAACTATTATTTATAATATATTAGGATGAAGCATACAGTTCTTGTCTGCGCTCTTAGCTAGCAGATCTTATTTCTTCTCCTTTCTTCCTCTCCCCTCCCTTCACACCCAATTGTAGAGTTGATCTTCGCACCCAGTTGAAGATCTTACAATACCAGAAGGATCTCACACTTATCACTTCTCTCTCACACAACAATAATCTCTTACAACAATAATACCACTATATTGACAATAATATCGTACCAACCCAAAATAGGTCCTCATGACCTCTATTTATACATTACACTAGCTCAACGACATCCTTAGGCCGAAACCTAGGTGTCCAAAACCCTAGATACCAAAACCCTAGGTGTCTAAAACCCTAGGTCTACTTGACCCGTATTTTCAGGGCTTTGCCAACCTGTCTTTCCTTCCATCTCACGTGATGCTCCAAAGAATCCAATAGTGGCTTTTTCCACTTTCCAACTTGTATACGATCCTTCTTTCTTGCTTATCTATCATTCCTGATCTCATCATCCAATGGCTTACTTCGCTCCATCTTTTCTGCTCTTTTGCTCACTTCGACCTAGTATCAGTCATTGTGTCTTTCGTGAAGTTCACATTCTCCCTTTTCTTCCTTGATCTTCGCTTGATTTCATAACCAAGGGCCAACAGGCCCCCAACACTCACTTGTGACTCATCTCGAGGCACTTCAGATCTCATCTTCCTATTATACTTCGATCCCAGACTGCGCAGTGCAGCCTCTGCGTTCTGCTCTTTTCCTCCTCTCCATCCCTTGTGCATACTATCTTTTCTGTGTTCGGTACCCAGTTGCAACTGCACCTGGTATCTAGAACCTTTTCTTCATGCTTTTACTGAGAGATGTGAGGCAATTGGTTGTCATAGTACAACTTCAATCGGCTCCCATTCACCAAACCTTCCTTCCATTCTCCATTCAACATCTTCAATTGCATAGCTCCTCCCTTTGTAACATAAGAGATCTCGTATGGCCCTAGAAAATGCGTTATGAACTTCCCAGGATGTTTGATGAACTTACTATCATATATCAGGACTAAATCACCTTGTTTGAATGCCTTCTTCTTGATGTATCTGTCATGATAGGACTTCTCTCTTTCCTTCTCAACCTGCTAATGGAATCCTGCAATGAATCTATCTTCCTCCAATTCAACCAATTGTGGAAGCCTCTCTTGAACAGCGCCAGGGTCGTCCATATCTGTAAAAGAAACAATTTTCAGGCTTGGTACCAAATATTCCATTGGAACAACAACTTCAAGACAATATACTAACTTAAAAGGGGTCGGCATTGTTAGTTTCTTGCAAGTGGTCCTATAGGCCCATAATAATGTTGGTACTCTTAAATCCCAATCATCCATGTTCACACTGCAAATCTTGTTTAGTGTTGTTTCCAAAATATTTTTGAATGCTTCAAATGTCCCATTTTCTTGTGGATGGTACGGTGTGCTCTTCTGATGGTGGACTATAAATTCTTCAGTCAGGGCTTCAACTGTATTATTGATGAAATGTGTTCCTTGATCACTCATAAGGATCTTTGGGCATCCAAATCTGGTTATGAAGTCATCAAATATGAAGTGTGCAGTTGTAGTTTTACTATAGTCCTTAACTGCTCTTGCTTCAGCCCATCTAGTCAAGTACTCTATCGCAGTAATTATGTACCTTCCTCCTATATGATTTCCTGGTGGGTTTATAGGTCCAACAAATTCAATGGACCATTTCTCAAATGCTTGTAGGGTCAATTGTGGTGCTAATGGAATTTCATCTCTTATGGATGGTTTCCCAACTCTTTGGCACATGTCATGGGATCTGGAATATTCTTTAGCATCTCTATGTAAAGTAGGCCACCAAAGGCCAGCTCTCAGAACCTTCTGCACAGTTGCTTTTCCTACATAATTCCCTCCTGTGATGCCTTCATGAGCTTCTGCAAGGATCAGTGGTCACTCTGTCTCCATAACACACCTTCTCAATATCTCATCAGACCCAATCTTGTATAGATGTCCATATATAAGTGAGAAGCCTGCAGTGCACACTACTAGTTATTTCTTCTTGGAAATTGTATACTCACTAGGTGCCATTCCTGTAGATAGGAACTGGACTATCTCGCCGAAGTGGTCATCAATATTTCTATTAGTCAGTAGGTTTTCATTCGACAATGCTTCCTCTAAATGGGTTGGATCTTCACCATGTTCGAACCTTGACAAGTGGTCAGGACCTTTGTTCAGTCTCCCTGGATTGACTATGATCTCAAAATCGTACTCCTGAAATAGAAGAATCCATCTGCATATCCTTCCCCCCAACACTAACTTGTTGACTAGGTATTTCAGCACAGAGTGATCAGTAAACATTTTAAAGTGTCCTCCCAACAAGTAGTGGTGAAACTTATGCAATGCATACACCATGGCTAAACCTTCTCGCTCAATGGTGGTGTAATTAATTTCAGCAGTTGATAGTTTCCTTCTATCAAAGGCTAACGGGTGGTCAATATATCCTTCTCCTGATTGTGCTAACACTGCTCCTAAAGAAATGGAAGATGCATCAACATGCACATGAAACTCCTTGGTCCAATCTGGGAAAAACAGAATGGGCACAGTAACCATTTTATGTTTCAGTGTGTCAAAGCTCTGTTGGCATTCTTCTATCCAACTAAACTAACAATCCTTCTTCAACAGTTTCTACATAGGTGTTGTAGTCTTAGCATATGCTTTAATGAATTTCATGTAGTATCATTTGTGTCCCAACGCAGTGTGTAGCTGCTTAACTGAAGTAGGAGGGGGTAGATCAACTATAATGGCAATCTTGGATGGATCTACCAGGAATCCTTGCTTACATACAATATGTCTTAACAGAACTCCAAATGTTGAAAAGAAAATGCATTTCTTCAGGTTCAAGGCAATTTGACACTACCTGCATTTATCCAACATTAGCCTTAGTCATTCAATATGATTTTTCAATAAACTAAAAATAGTCCAATCATCAAAATATGCTTCTAGAAATTTATGCAGAAATTCCTTGAATGCTTCAACCACCACCCTGGAAAAGATGGTTGGGGCATTATTCAATCTAAATGGCATTACTGTGTATTGGTAGGATCCCCATTATGTTGCAAATGTGGTCTTATGGCGATCTTCCTTGGAAATCTAGATCTGATGGTATCCTAAAAATCCATCTATAAAAGAATATACCTCTTGGCCTCCCACATTATCTAACACTTCGTTAGTGAATGGTGTAGGGAAGGGATCATGAAAACAGACATCATTCATCTTTCTAAGGTCTACCCATATCCTGATCTCTCATGTCGTTGTGTCTTGCACCACCATAGGGCTAATCCACTCAGACTCTTCGACAGGTTCTATGATTCCTTCTTCCAGCATTCTGTCGATCTCAATATTCACTTTTTCCTTATATTTAGGGTTCAATCTACAAGGTCTTTGTTTGACTGGTCTTTCATCTGGCTTCAGAGGGATCCTCATCTCTCCCATAGGTACTTTAATGCCCTTCATATCATTGAAATTGGTTGGAAACAAGTCCTGATATTCATGGAGTAACTCTGTAATTTTGTCAATGGTGGCAGCATGCCAATAATCTCCAACATTTGTGAACTTTGGTGTCTGCTCTGTTCCAATATTGACCTTCTTAATCTTGATCAATTGTTCAATAAATGGTAGCTCAACTCCTATTCCTTCCACATCTCTTTGGCCTTTTGTTTCTACAATGTTCACCTTCCTAGGATCATCATCTTCATCAACTTTGATGTTGTAACAGCCTTGCAATTTCTGGAGAGGTACAGTCCATTCGTCCTCTTCTTGTTCCAAAGGAAGGCTAGATGCCTCCTCGAATAATTTTTGTCTCACAAGTTGTAATGCTTGATCTCCTGAGGGATATTGACTTTCAAATAAGAAGGTAGTTACAAAATTTTGATTCATACCTTTCCAATCTATAGTGATGAGGCACAACTCTGCTTGAAGGTACCAATTGATAACTGTGGTATCCAGTGTATTAATGAATTTGTGCACCCACTATTCTTGTGGAATGTTGCTCCAGGCCTCTTTCCAGCTTTGCACATGGTCCTTTGGGAAACTTCGACCTGTGTACCAAACTTCGCAGCATTCTACTTGTGCTGAGAACCACGTTGTCATCAAGGTATTGTTGATTAAGATTGGTTGTCATTGATGTCAACACTTGAAGAAATACCCGTAGCACAAAGGTTTGGGTAATGGAACCAATATTGTTTGATGTAAATATGACTCATTATTGTTTTGTCATGGTTGACAAGAATTAAATATGGATGAACTCCAAAGTGGTCCCCTTATGGTGAAAGCCCTCACGGAAAGATGCTTTGTGGAGTAAGATAACCCATTCTTAATTGTGAAATAATGAGATGAAGGACAATGAATTTGTCAAGGAAACTATCCTATATGGATAGTGATTTTCATTCCATTTCCGATGGTATGTGGAACGTCACATAACTCCTCACGGTTAGAGAGTTATGGCCATGAGAAGTTGGAACCCCAGGTTTGAGTAATGGACCCAAGTTTGTTTGATAGGTAGCGGTATGAGTTATGATACATTTCAAGATAATACTATCCATAGAGGCCATTATCGAAATATATCATAACTCATATTGTTCCCATCAAACAACTTAGATCCATGCAAACTGGTCTCCAACTCTCATAATATAACTCTAACGTCGAAAATGACATTCCTATACCACTAGAAATGAATGACAGGTAACATACATATGGGACGATGATTTCACTGATAAATTCGACCAGTCACTTCATCGATATTCGAGTAAGCATGGCGATTCTCTTACTCTAACATCTTCCGTGAGGAGATTTCACCATAAAGTTCACTTTAGTCATCCATACTATCAGCCATGACAAAGTAATGATCATACATCCATCCATTACCCAAACCTTTGTTCTATAAGGAGCTTTATTCAAGGGTTGACATCAATGATAACAATCTTAATCAACAATATCCCCAACATCGATGGAAACGCTCTTATGCTAATCTTTGAAATCATATCACCCATTCTGCCCACGGAACCATGCATCGTGCATCTAATAAATCTCTCCCCTTTGTTATCAATGGAAAAAGTATCTTTCCATCAGGGTTTATCCTCCAAACTAAAGCGTCATCTTTATGGTGCTTCCTGGTGTGCATCTAAGACATATAAGATAAACACATTCAAAAGAATTCGTTTGGAGTAGAAATAGCACCAAGTCTTTGAAGTTATTCAAAGGATTGCCATGGAAGTGGTTTGTAAAGATGTCACTTGTTCTTTTGTGCCCACATACTCCTTTTGATGTTCTTTTTGCAACGTGTTCCGTGAAGTCATACTTTATTGGAATGTGTTTAGGCTTGGAGTGCATCACCGAGGTTTTTGAGATCTTGATGGCACTTGTATTATCACAATATATTAGAATGGGCTCATCACACTCAGCTTGTATCTATCAAGACATCACCATCCATAGAACCCATGTGCAACATGTTGTTGTTGCAATGTCTCTGCCTCATTTTGTAGATAGAGATCTTGATGATTGTTCTTGCTTAGACATGATGAAACACTCACCTAAAGTAGAACATTGATCAATGGTGCTTCATTGGTCATCAATACATGCCCAATCTGCATCTATGTAGGAAACAAGTGATAGATATGTTTCCTTTTGGATACCATAATCCAGACTCTTATGTTCCTTTGAGATATGAAGATCCTCTTTCTTTGCTAATATGTGATTCCTTTGGTGCTTCTTGAAATCGTGCCACCTATCAAACTGCCTGCATTACATCTGGTCTAGATGTTGTCACATATAGTAGGTTGACAATAATTGACACGTATTGCCTCGATCGTAGACTTTGAATCATCATCTTTTCTCAACAGGCGGCTTGCATGGGAGTGATAGCGTGTTTTGCAATCTTACAATGGGTATGATATGAGTTATGATATATTTTCAAATAATACTATCATAGAATAATTATCGAAAATATCATAACTCATATCATTCCATCAAACAAACTTGGGTCCATTACCCAAACCTAGGTCTCAACTTCTCATGGTCATAACTCTCTAGCAGTGAGGAGTTATGTGACATTCACATACCACTAAATGGAATGACAAGAACTATCCATATGGATAGTTTCTTGACAAAGTGAAATTGTTCTTCATCTCATTATTCACAATTAAGCATGGGCTCTCTTACTCAACAAAGCATCTTCCCATGAGGCTTCACCATAAAAGGACCACTTTGGAGTTCATCCATACTTACTTCTTATCAACCATGAAATAAAACAATAATGGTCATATTTACATCAAAAATATCATGTCCATTACCCAAACCTTTGTGCTATAGAGATTTCTTCAGGTTTGACACATCAATGACAACCAATCTTAATCAACAATCTCCCCTTTGGCATTGATGGAAACACTCTTATGCAATAATGAAATCATATCACCCATGCTCCCCAAGGAACCATGCATTTTGTCCTCTGCGTAATATATCCCCCTTTTTATCAATGGAAAAGGTATCTTTCCATCGAGGTTGCTCCTCAAACTGAACCCTCCTCTTATGGTGCTTCCTGGTGTACATCTGAATATATCAAGATAAGCATTCAAAAAGAATTCATTTTGGAGTAAATAACTCCAAGAGTATTTGGCGAATTTATTCAAAGGCTTGTCGTGGAAGTAGTTTTGTAAAGATATCTGCCACTTGTTCTTTTGTGCCCACATACTCAACTTTGATGTTCTTTTTACCTTGTTCGTAGAAAGTGATACTTGATTGGAATGGAGATTAGGTCTTGGAGTGCATCACCGGGTTTTTGAGATCGCGATGGCACTTGTATTATCACACAATATATTAGAATGGGCTCATCACACTCAAACTGTATATCTATCAAGAAGTTTGTTTCATCCAAGAACACGTGTACAACATGTTGTTGTTGCAATTTACTACGCGCCTGCGGTGTAGATAGAAATCTTGATGATTGTTTCTTGCTTAGACATGATACCAAACACTCACCTAAGTAGAACATTGATCCAATGGTGGTTAAGTTGGTCATCAATACAACTTGCCCAATCTACATCTATGTAGGCAACAAGTGATAGATATGTTCCTTTTTGGATACCATAATCCAAACTCTATGTTCAGCTGAGATATCGAAGATCCTCTTTCACGCGCTAATATGTGATTCCTTTGGTACTTCTGAAATCGTGCCACCTATCCAACTGCTTGCATTACATGCGGTCTAGATGTTGTCACATATAGTAGGTTGACAATAATTGACATGTATTACCTACGATCGTAGACTTTGAATCATCATTTTTTCTCAACTTACAAATGGTTTACATGGTGATAACTTGGTTTGCAATCTTCCATTCGAACCTCTTTAACATTTCTCACGATATACTTGGTTTTGAGAAATAAAAAATTCCTTAGTTTCTTCGACATATCTAAAAGTCCCATAAAGAAGGATGGTTATCCAAGTAATGACATTTCAAATTCATTATGCATGTCTTTGCAAATTTATGGCTTAATCTGTCATCATCACTACCAAAAATATGTCATCAACATAAACTTCAATTAATAAAATACCTTGACTTGCTGTAGTAGAGGTTGTTGTATACACTTCCTTTTATAAACCCTTCTTGTTGCAAATACTTTGTATCGATGCGGTACCATGCTCTAGGAGTTTGTTTTAGACCATACAAAGCCTTATTTGATTTACATACATAGTGCATGTTCTCTGGCTCGTGAAATCCTTTTGGTTGTTCAATGTAACCTTCTTCTTCAAGTTCCCCATTGAAATATGATTTTACATCCATCGATATGCTTTAACATTTTTTAGAGCATGCATAAGCTAAAATAAATGGATTGCTTCCATTCTAGAAACTAGGAAAATCTCTTCAAAATTCGATTCCTTCAATCGTGCATATCCTTAACATACCAATCTAGCTTTGTTCCTTGTAACTTGTCCATCTTCATTCAATTTATTCCTTGAAACCCATTTGTGTCGACCACATTCTTATTCTTCGGTCTTTGAACCAATTCCCAAGTGTCATTTTAAGCTATTTGATCAATTCTTCATCCATGGACTTATTTCAAAATCCATGTTGTTGGATTCTTCAAAGCTGTTTGGTTCAATTGTAGATAAAAAGAGTGCTAGGTGTGTTTGTTAAGGTGAGTGATTTTCTTCTAGTCTCAACTCCTGCATCTTTGTTTCCAATAATCTGATCTAAAGATGATTCTTAATTTGTTTGCTAAGTGTTTTTGGATTTACTTGTTGAACTTGCTCTTTGCTTGTCGATTCTCTTCATATTCATCATCCTCTTCTACTTATTTTCATATTCTTCTTGAATAGTTGTTCCATTGATTTGTTTTCTTCTTCCTTGGTCTATTCTACTGTTTCATCAATTTTTAGATTGATGCTTTCCACAAATTTTTCAATCTTAGATTGTAAATTATGCTCTTTCCTTATTGCTTGAGTAACAACCAACAAGAGTATTCCTTTGTCCACCTGAGATTCAAACTTTCCCGATACGCCATCTTCTCTTTTGATGTGGCATTTCTTAAAAACTTCTGAGAAGTGCTTCACATTTGCTTGTCTTCTTTCCATAGCTCATAGGGAGTTTTATCGATGTTGTTTTTGAGCATTACTTTGTTTTAGTGTGGTGGTGTATGCATTGCGTAATCGAGAATATAATAAATCAGGTACGATACATTAGCATTGTTAGTATTTCTTGTATTGTCATGTTCTTTCTTTCAACAACTCCATTCTGTTGAGGGTGTCCTAGCGAAGAATTGTCTTTTTATTCCATGGCTACATTAGTCCATAACTTCATTTGAAGTGAACTCTCCTCCGTCAAATCAAACATTTGATTCTTGAATCCATCTCATTTTCAACCATTTCCTTGTAGATATTGAAGTTTTCAGAAGCTTCTAACTTGTTCTTGAGAAAACTCGGTCATTCTTGTATAATCATCAACTAATAACATAAAGTTATTTTCACCTTTTAAATAGCACGTGTTGTAGTTGGTCCAACTTCGTCGATTATACCAATTTCAGTGGTCTTGTTGTTGAGATATTCCTTTGATTTGAACTTTGGTCTTGTTTTCTTTCCTTGTTGACAATACTTGCATAAAGTATTGGTTGGTTTTTTGATCACGGGGCATTTCTCTGACTACTTCTCTTTGCTGACTTTGACAAGGTTATCAAAGTAAATGTGACCCATTCTTACGTTTCATAGCCAACTTTCATCTTCCTTTCCTAGACAACACTTTTTGTTTCCAATTTCACTTAGTACATTTATGTTTCTTGAAGTTCTCACAGTTTTTGCAATTAATTTTCCTGAACCTTTTTTTTCTTGTCTCACACTTTTTTGAATCGAAAGTAAGTTTATGACCTTGGTCACACATTTGACCACTTAGAATATTATGTTCATATCTTCTACCGATTAGAACATTTTGTGCATTTTCATTCTTGTTCCCAATTAGAACTCTGCCTTCTCCGATGATTTTGGATGAATTCTCATTTTCGAAGGAAGTGATTTTTTTCTTTTCGTAACATAAGAAATTTGTCGTTATCACATGTCATGTGTTTTGAACATCCATTGTCAACATAACAACCGTGTTTCTTCTTAGCTTGTAGAAATTTGTGCATTCTTCATTGTTAGCGTGATCTTTCTTTCTTATCATGTCATTTTAGAGATTCTTGTCTATGATTGTTGTTGTTGTTGAGGAGTTCTTTGGAGGACTATCGTATGCGCAATCCTTGGCCATGTGTCCAAAATTGTTACATTGTAACATTCCATAGGAGTTCTCAAAGATTCAAGGCGTAAGTAACTTCTTCTTTGTGTTTAACTAGGCTTCTTGAATAATCAATTTGTGTATAACTCTCAAAGTTATTCTTGTTCCTATTGTTAGCTCTACAATTCACAACTTTATGTCCAGGTATTACATGCATAACATAAACCAAAAATAGTTTGATACCTAGGAGTTGAAGATCTTACGAAAGGAGGTTTCTCTTCAGAATCCTTCTTCTTCTTGAGTCTTATTTGTCTATTGTTGATTCTAAAATCTAAATCTTCTTGGTGGAGAATTGTCCATGTAATCTTGATCTTGAGAGGGGGTGAATGGAAATTATCAAAAGTACAATTAAAACCTTTTTCAAATTATATACTTAAACCATTCAATTATATCAGAAATGAACAATAATTATAAGAGCTACGCAATACACCACAATACACCATGCAATATGAGGAAATAATCAATAGTTTTGTTCAAGGAAGTAATGACTTCCAAGGTAGCTCTGAATTCCAAATGTAAAGGGAAGGGATAAACATCCAAGAGGAAAATACAATCCTCAATATCAGAGAGATTTGAACTCTCTATCCTTGCCCTTCAGCCTTCCACCCAAGAATATATGAGATAATGCAAAACTTTATTTTCAATTGTAGTGCGATTGGAAGACCCAACTTGTCTGGCTTATGCTCAATATTTAACATACGATTAGGAGCTTCGCAAAAAGAAACTGAAGTCAGGTACTCTTTCCAGAAATGGAAGTGGTCCCACTACATTTGAATTTTGTATGAAAACGTTATGACAGTTTTACCCGGGACACATGTTTATTGATAGTTTAGGACTAGTCACAAACCCTATATTCCCTGGAGTGTATCTCCATAATTATAAGCTGAATCAAGAGCTGAAGAATTTTTACCAGGAGGTGCCTTGATATGTCTTCCTACTCAATGCCATAGTGATTTCACCATATGAATCGTTCTAGCAAAAATGGTAATATGACACGAGAATGCTATGCCTTAGAACACATCACCAAAAGACTTCATCTTCCTTAATCTGGCCTTCTTTTTACTTCTTCTTCCCTCGAAATTTGACTTGTATCAAAATGAATATATGTGATATTTATTTATACCATTTATGTCACTTCCTTTTAACATTAGGTCAGGCGACACTTTCTTATTTATATTATTTTCTTCTAATTACTGAGGCCTACACATGTACTTCCTTTTCAATTCACTTTGTCATCTTCAAAATTCATTTCTCCTCAACCATGAGGATCCGTAATGACGTGCCACATACCAGCGAAAAAGCATGATGTATACTATCCATCCATGGATGTTGTATCTACATGTGCATTTTCCTTCATGTCAAATACCTTCATCAATCTTAGGTTCCAGAAGCCCGCATGACTAGGGTTGACATCAATGACAACAACAATCTTCCAACAATATCTCCTTGTCGTGATGGCAACACTCATGCTTCCCACCATCATCATGATCCCCAATTTCTCTCCCCTTTGACATCAATGGAAAGAGGTGTAATCCCCACGAGTTTAATGGAAAAAGGTAACCTTCTTCTTTGGGACGTTTTCTTCCTTAGGAATCCTTTTGTGTAGCTACGTCTTCTCTCTCTTCTTCATGTCTGGATGTATATGTTGTTCGGTATTCTTGTTGCAATTGCAACCAATCTTCTGAGTTTTTTCTCACGATTTTTACATTTTGAGAATCAAGCGTTGAAGTGTATCCTTGATCACACATTTTACCTAACAGAGTAGATTATGATTCAGTCTTCAACCAATAGAACATTATTTGATTTTACATTTTTTCTTCAAAGCTCTACTACACCTTCTCAAGTATTTTGTGAATAGGTCATCTCCAAATGCAACATTTCCACCCTTTCTCTTTAAAGCTGATGAATTTGTCTTGATCCCCAGTCATGTGTGAAGAACATCCCTTGTCTATAGCGCAGTCATCTTCTTCTTTACGTTTTTGATTGGTCAATGCTATTAAGACAATCTTCATTGTTTGGAATCTCTTTCCTTCTCCATACTATGAATATTGGCATAGAGCGCATCTTCATTCATATATCCTGCAATCTGGAGTAGCTGTGACCAAGATAATTGCATTTGCTTAACCATACAATATTTTTTGTCCATCAACGGGTAAAATGAATTATATTACGTTGACAAATCCATGATTATTTCACATATCTTATGTTTACACCATTCATGTTTCTTAAGTATTTGTTCCTTTCATTGATTAAGCAATTAATTGCCTTATGTCCAAAATTTTTTGCCAAGTATAACAATGACCAAGAAATAAACTTTATTACCTTGGAGTAAGTGGGCTTCTTTGTGATGTAGTCCATCACGGGTTCATGATCTCTATTCTTCTGTAGTTTCCTTCATCTTTTGATTGGAGCTTCTTTGATTCTGAAGGTAGGAGGTCTTCTTGGATATTCATCTCTTTTGTAATCATTCCTTCTTTACGGTATCCTGGTCCACTTCTCAAAACTGTCACGTAGCTCTTCAACACACCTTTGTTGGTATTTGCATCTTCTTTGTATGAAGTTTCACCCATGCATCAAAGATGTGTTAAGTCTTTTAGCGCTTGATAGTTTCTTAATCTCTTCCTCAATGAGACAACTTCTTGTTCAAGTTTCTCACAATCTTCTTCTTTCTCTTTATCATTTGGACCTTCTTTACTTATACTATTCTTCTTGCTTCTTCAGTAGAGTTTTTCAAGGAAATGGTTTCTTCTCTTAGTTCTGAAAGGTTTTGCTAATTGTTTCTTTAAGCTTACATTGTCTTTCACAACTAACCAATTCACTTCTTAGTTTTCTTTGTGTGTCTTTGAGCTTGCTATTTTTCAATCTCAACATGCTTCAATTTTTAAGATTCTCATCTTCTTGTTGAATAATTTTTCTTTATGATTTCTTCTTCTTCATTGGACTTTCTTCTTCATTGTCACTTCTTCAGTCCTTGGATGAGGACATTCCAATTCAACGTGACCTATATTCACAGACAGAAGCAAAAGAGGCCCGACCTCTATTTTCTTCTTTGAAATTTGAGATGTTGTAATCTTCTTCCTTCTTCCTTCAGCTTCTTACCTTCTTCCCTTGCATAAAGTTCTTGTAGCTTGTCCCAAAAGATATTTTGTTGATGCACAAGATCCCACCTTCGATTTCGAATCGTCAGGAAATCCATCGAGGATGGTATCTATTGCCGGTTGTTGTTCCTTTTGCTTCCTTATGAGCCACGGTCTTTGGTTTCTTGAGCAGTATATCTGGCTGTGAGATCAAACATCTACCCCAAGATATTTCAAGTAAGTTCCATTCTATTTTCCGGTATTCAAAATTGCTTCCATCAAATGGGATTCCACCATTTGAATGTTTCCTTCCATTTCATAGGATCTTCCTTCTAGTGGTTAAATTTATCTTTGAAGGTAACCGACTCGATACCACCAATTGTTGATCTTGAGAGGGGTGAATCGATATCAAGTACAATTAAAACCTTTTTCAACTTATACTTAAACCATTCAATTATATCCAATGAGCAATGAACAATATAAGAGTTACACTTAATACACCACAATACACCATGCACAATGTATGAGAAATAATCAATAGTTGTGTTCAGGAAGTAATGACTTCCAAGGTAGCCTCTGACTTCAAATGTAAAGAGGATAAAACTCAGAGGAATATACAATCCTCAATATCAAGAGAGAATGGAACTCTCTGTCCTTGCCCCTTCCACCCAGAATATATGAGAGATAATAAAACTTTTATTCAATTATGGTCTGTTTAGAAGACCCAAATTGTACAGCATGCTTGGCGGCTCAATATTTAACATATGATTCTGGAACTTGCACACAAGGAAACACTCGGTACTCTTTCCAATGGAAGTGGTCCCCTTGCATTTAGATGCGGCATGAAAAAGTTATGACTGTTTGCAGAACACTGTTTATTGACTAGTTTGGACTAGTCACAAACCCTATATTCCATAAGTCCAATATCTCATAATTATAGCGAATCAAAGAGATGAAATTTTTACTAGAGGGTACCTTGATATTTCTTCTCAATACCATAAGCGTGTCACCATCTGAATCATTCTATAAAAAAATTATATAAAAAAATGGTAAAGATGACGACAATAACATGCAATAGAACACATCACCAAAGACTTCATCCTCCCTTGAAATCTGACCTTCTTTACTTCTTCTTCCCCTCTGAGGAGCCATTGTATCAAATGAAGGTATAATGATGTTATTTATACCATTTATATCGCCTCCTTTTAACATTAGGGCCGGTGACACTTTCTTATTTTGTAATTATTATTTTTGAGGCCTACATGCTTCCTTCTTCAATTCCTTTGTCATCTTCAAAATTCATTTCTCCTCAACCATGAAGATCCATGTGGCCGTGCCACATACCCACGGAAACAGCATGATGTATACTATCCATCCATGGATGTTGTATCTTCATGTGCATTTTTCATCATGTCCAAATACCTTAATCAATCTTAGCGGTCCAAAAACCATGACTAGGTTGACATCAATGACAACAACCAATCTTCCAACATCTTCCTTGTATATATTCCTACCCTCTTGATTGTTTCTACATAGCTCTTTGGGTTTGTTTCTTGCTCTATTTTTTAGACCTTGATCCCTTTTGTCTGATTGTATCAAGTTAGAACTTGTCAAGATGAGATTTTTGACTCTTGAAATGTCATCGAGAACTTTTGAGCTATTACGCATATTTTTCTTTTGAATATCATTTCTTAATTTGACAACCACGCTTCCAAGTGTCCAATAATATTTTCCTTTTCTTCTAGTTGTTTTTGAGTGCTTCTTCAATTCTTTTATCTTCTTCTATTTGAACCTTCAATTTTTGATCATTTGTTCTAGTTCGAGTGTTCTTTTTCTTGTCTGGTTTTGCTAGTAGTTTTCTTGTTTTTGTTTTCTCTTAAATTAACTTCTATGGTACATTAATTCTTCGATAGTCAACTTACTGCCTCTTCAATTTCTTCTTTTGGGGTATTACATTCTTCTTTAGCTTCTTCATATTATTCTTGGTCTTCTTTGTCGAGTCTTTTACTACCATGATTAGAACTCTTCATGTCTCATTGTCATGACTTCATTTTCATCTGATGATGAGATGTCTATTTGGTCGTATAAAGTTTTTCTTGAAAAATTCTTTGTAGTTATTTTGTCTTTATATGTGTGTTTATTTTTGAGTAACCTTCGACATTTCTTTTTTTCTTATGAGGACATTTGTTAACAAAATGACTAATACCATCATAATTAAAGCAAATTAAAGGAGCTTACCTCTATACCTACCATTGGCTACCTTGTTCAGTCTTTTGACAAAAGTTGGCCACTTCTTCATCATCTTATAGGGCATCATTACTCTTTGCTATATTCTTCTTGTTGCTTTTTCTTTTGCTTTGATATTTTGGAGCCTTGAAGGCTGCCTCTTTTACACGGATTTTCCTTTTCGGTTCTCATTTCATATGTTGTGAATATTCCATGCAGTTTGTTCATGCTTATTGATTTTAGATCGATCTTTCTTCTAGTGTTGATATCTTAGGGTTGAATCTCATAGGAAGAGATATTAGTATCTTTTGAACATTCTGAATTCTTCAATTTCTTCTCCCCAATCCTATGAGGTGCATTGTTGTTTCATCGAGTCATAAGAAGTAGGTTGCGATATCTTCATCTTCCTTCATTTAGTTGTTTTGAAATGACTTCTTCAATAGATCTGAATATTATTTGTTGCTTTGACTTTTGTATCTCCTTCATAAATATTTTGAAACTTGTCCCAAATATCATTATTGGATTCTGATGTAACTGGTGAATCTTGTATCTTGAAGACCATTCAAGTGAATTTGTGGCTTTGGAATTATTCTCAGGTTTTACTGCTTTGTCATTTGTTGGTGGAGCGGTGGTGTTGTGTATCCATCTACAGTGATTGCCAAACTTGAAATCCTTATTACTGTATATATGTCCTCATCTTTATGCTCCAAAAGCATACTTTTCCATCAAGCTGTGGTATTCCATTTTTATACAGTTGGTACTCGTGATCTACCTTTCAGTGGATTTAAATGATTTCTAAAGGAACATGATACCAATTGTTGGATTCTTGAGAGGGGAGTGAATCGGTAATAAGCGAAATTAATCCTTTTTATCCAAATAGATCCAAGTGTTATATCAAAGTAGTATTATTATCAATAATGAGAAATAAGAAAAGAACAATCACACATACCACAGTACACCCGGTGTTTTATGTGGAAGCAAATGGGGAAAACCATGAAATTTGTTTTCTTATATGTCTGAATTACATTCATTGGAAGCACCAACTTCCTTTGTTTTCAGGTTCTGGCGGAGGCTCCAAACCCTAGATTCTCAAGATACAACCTAAAGGGAATCTAACTCCCCAATTCTCTAGCTATGATAGAAGGAGGCTACAACCCCCTATGTTCTCCGACTACAACCCAGAAAGGTGTCTACAACCACATGTCCTTTCCATCACCGCCACCACAGTAGAAGTAGAATAGTGGAACCACTATCACACTATCCTTGTGATATATACCAGCATAAACCTGTACCAGCAAATCTGAACCATGCATCAGCACGTACCTCAGCACGTAATCAACTTTGTACCATAAACCGTTGCGTAACCATGCACCAACTAACAAACAACACATTATCAACATGTACGTGAAACAAGTTCATCCAACCATGTACCAGGTATGTATCAATCATGTGTCAGCTACTCATCAACTATGACTCATCAATATGTACCAACATCATCAACTATACACCTCATGTATTGCCAATCATCAACTACTTGTCCTAACCATGTACTCAACATGTACCCTCAACCAATATCCCTCAACAATTTCATCATCAAATATGATTTGTAGCTATGTAATAGACTTTGGTGTATATGATCACATTCATACAAACCTTCATAACTTTAACAACAAAGTCATATTTACATCAAACAATCTGGTCCATTACCCAAACCTTTGTCTCTGATGCTTTCTTCAGGGTTGACATCAATGACAACCAATCTTAATCAACAATTTCCCCCTTTGGCATTGATGGCAATACTACGCTATCTTTGAAATCATATCACCATGCTCCCTGGAACCATGCTACGGTACATGTCATGCCATTTTGGTGGTATGTGGAATGTCCACATAACTCCTCACGGTTTGAGGTGTTATGGCCTTCACGAGAAGTTGGAGGACCTCATATGTCATCTAGAAGCCCCAAAGGTCAAAATTAGTCAAAGTGGTTTGAGATTTTAAAAGGTAAATAATAAAGTGAAGTAATGAGTTTTTATTATAATTCAAAGTGAATACAAATAAATTATTATTTCAATAATAAAATTTAATGGAGAAATTAGAAGTGGGTTAACCCTAAAATAAGGAAAGGAGTAAGGACCAAGTGACCTAGAAGATGATGTTTTAAGGAAGCTACTTGGAGGTATAAATAAGAGGCAAGGATCTCTCATTAAGATACACTTGAGCATATTGAATATCTATATGTGTCTAAAGTAAGGATATATAAAGCTAGAGTATGAGGGGAAGGTGAAGAAAGAGCGTTGAAATGGAAATTATGAGGGAAGGTGAAGAAAAGAACGTTGAAATGCAAGGAAGGATAAATTCTTTTGATGGTGTTTTCTAAGGTATGTTATTTACAGGTCATCTCACCATTTTCGCTATAACTTTTTTTCTATAATGATTCAGACCGTAAAATTACTATTCCATTAAGAAACATATCCAATTATCTATGGTAAAAAATTTATCTAGTGGGTCATTGTATTTTGGGAGTTACACTTCGTGGAAAATAAGGTTTGTGGCTAGTCCTGAAACTAGTCAAAAACAAATGTTTCGGGTAAAAACGTCATAACTCCTTGATAACATATCCAAATTCTGTAAGACCAAATGTGTTGGTTAGGGTACAATCGCTTGTCTCTTGTTGTTAAATTTAAGGAAGGTTTGCAGGAATGTGATCTTATACACCAGGTCTATTACAGAGCTACAAATCAGATTTGGATGATGAAATTGATGAGGGCTTTTGGTTGAGGTACATGTTGAGTACATGGTTAATACAAGTAGTTGATGATGTTGGTACATATTGATGAGTCATAGTTCATGAGTAGTTGGCACATGATTGGTACATACTTGGTACATGGTTGGATGAACTTGTTTATGGTACAGGTTGATAATAGGTTGTTTGGTATAGGTTGGTGCATGGTTGATGCACTTGTTTATGGTACAGGTTGATTACAGGTTGAGGTACAGGTTGATGCATGGTTCAGATTTATTGGTATAGTTTTACAGTGGTAAATATCACAGTGATAGTGTGATAGTGGTTCCATCATTCTACTTCTACTTCAG
>SNQJ01S0048658.1:14086-30388 GCA_010110895.2 Picea sitchensis
TTTTATTCTTTATTCTTTTATTTTTATTTTTTTTTGTTCAAGAGCTAATCAGGGGACACTGCCTTGGCGTGGTGACCAGTGGTGACAACGTTACCCACAAGTATTTTCACAGAAATGAGAAGGTTGGCTCGTGATGAGACCCCCTTTCCCTTGGCCATGCAACCAAGAATCACTGCCCTGGCCTGATGACCAACTAATGGCAATGTCATATTGTTAGATACCCATGGACCTAATAGGCTGGCTCGTGATGAGACCCCCTATCCTCTAGTTAGGCCTTGTTTTTCTTATTTTTCCGAGTCCCTCTTGTTTCTTGCTGAGAAGCTTTTTATTGCTTTCTTGGGGATCCCTGGGAGAAGCATCTCGAGGTTTTATTTTTAGGATTTTATCTCTTACCATCTTGCTTTTACCTTCTGGGCCTTTAGCCCCTTCTTCCCACGAGATAAGGTGCAATCCTAAAAATAGGTCAACCCAATGTCTGGACAAGTGGAAAGGGATAGGTGAGCGGGAAACAAGGTGGAAAAGTGGTGATATGATGGGAGCGGACGATGGCTTCTCAGAAATTCCCCCCAGTGGCAAATCAAAACCTACAGACACAGGCTTGCTAGGGCACCCTGTCAATCCCCCCAAACATGGTCAAGTGGGCAAGTGTAATATCCAAGCAATTATTAGAAATAAAAGGAATCAGATGCATACATTCAATGGTTTTGATGATCAAAGTGACAGATACCATGATACCTGGACTAATTACCTCATGGAGCAAGAACCTTCTCTGACACAGGACCAAGCCGATGGTGGTGGATGTTGTTGTTGCTGACAAGACAAAGATGTTGGAAGAATGAAAAGGTGGGCCCTCCAGGGCCATGCTAAAGTCAATCCTGCTCTCGGTACTCCATGTCTAGGACCTGTGGGCCTCGAGACATGATCTCCTAGTTATCCCTGAAAGTGGGGGATAACAGATTTCATTTGTAAATTGTTAAATTATAAATTGTAGTTTTTTTTCAAGTTTTGCATTGGAAAATTTGTAATCTTTGTTTTTTTTGTAACAATTCATTAGTGGATAGATTGTGGCTTTGACACACCAAAGTGACATGAATTCGCCACTAGAGTTTGAGTCAACCTTGCAGCACTTCAGATTGTAAGCACAACTAATCAGTATTTGAGCACATCCACACCAATAAATGGAACAGTGTGGAGCGGTAGCATCTAGACAAGTTGGACTTCACTCACGACAACCTTCACTTGCTCACAAAAAAATTGCAATCAAATAATATGGATCCAATTGCATTGGCTAAGATTGTTCCAGAATCTGATTGGGTCGCGGAGGATGAATCTCTTAATGAGTTGAGTTGGCTTGACACAAAGGCTGATGATCTCTCTCACAAACTGGCATTGGACACACCAGCATCTCAGCTTCCACATGAGACAGTTGGACTAGGAGTGACAAGTGCTGCACGCAATAGCTCTTCAAGGACATATGCTAGGCATCCTCGTAGATGAGACTCAAGATTGGAGACATTGTCTATTTTGAGTTTATGATTATGTCATGATTTATGTAGTAGAGTGGTTGACTTGTTGAAATTGGTATCATTTGATGGATTGCAAGCTATTTGAAATTTTGATTAAAGTTTTAGTTTTTGAAACCAATTTCAAGTGCCAAAACTTATATTACCATATTTGATGAGATGAATTGATGGATAAAGTATTGTTTTATAAATTTTATGGATTGAAATGTCGTTATTATTTTTTCTGCATAAAATTTTTTGTATTTTGAGTTTTTTTTCCATTTGTCAAGTTCCGTTGAATCTTGAACTGGGTTTTTCTAAGTCACCAAGTTTTGCCTAGTCCCAAGCTAGCTGTGTTTTGGCCAAGTCCGAGTGTCACAACCTTGCTTGTGACCATTGTCTACGTCATTGCTACTGTTGTTTCAATCTCCTGTAACCAGTACTATTTATTCTTTAGTAATTTAATTTCTTATGAAGCAAAAATTTCCTTTGCATACTTCTTTCGTGTTCTACTGTTTTGCTTTGTGGCTTACATAATCATTTTTTAACCTTCAACATCCCATATTGGCAGTGTATTATAATACATACTCTCCCTTGCATAATTTTATATGGCATGTTTTAAAAAATAGACCCGTGATCATCAAATAACTATTCAAGAGTCTGTGCTTGTATTTTCACCCCATGGTCCTGACTCCTAAGGGGGCGATAATTAAAACCAAACGCACAACACACAACTCACAACTTGTCCCTCTATACTTGTGGTAAGCTATAATGTTTGACTATTCCCTGGTAGATCACTCTTTATTTCTTAGCATTACAAATACATCTTGATATGAAATAGCAGTTACATTATCGGCAGGTAAGCATGTGACTTGCAAAAGAGAGGATAAATACATGATGTTAAGCAAATGCATGTGAAAAACCATAAAAGGAAATCTTGAAGACCATGTATCATCAATAACTCGAAATTCTACCAAAAAACTTAAACTCTACAGCCAGGAGACATCAAAGCAAACAAACCTTCAGTCATTGCATTGATCATCGATTCTACGATTCTCAGACTCTTTTCTGCATCACGGATCTGTGCAGATGACACCTGTTTGCCATGCATAACCCAGCTTCTGTAAACTAACTGATTACCATGAAATCTACAATCTAGATCCAAGATTTTAACTTTTAAAGAACTCCATGCTTTCTCATTAATATCTCTCTATGTTAGGATGTTTTTAACCCTATTTTATCATGTTCTGTGCATCTTTCAAATGCATTAATTCATAGCAGTTGAAATTTAAAACCAAGATGGGAAAGTTGTCTGCCACAGACCATGATTGCTGTCCGATTTTGCAAAACAAAAATCTACAGAGGCCCTTGTAGCAAAGCGATTTGACATACCTTGCCCATACCAGGGATCATTCCAATCACCCGATTCATAGAGCCCATACGTGCAATAACACGGGTCTGTTTAAGGAAGTCATTGAAATCAAATTTTGATTCCATTATCTTCTTTTGTAATTCCTCTGCCTCTTCTTCTTTCATCTGTTATCCATCCAAATTGCTGTTTAATCCATACCACTTCAGTGACCTCTACAAAATAATTAATGTAAAATAAAAAGTAGGACATATCAACTCACAACTTGCTGTGCCTTTTCAACAAAAGAAAGAACATCTCCCATTCCTAAGATGCGGCTAGCCATGCGATCAGGGTAGAAAGGTTCAAGGTCTTCCATGCGTTCTCCCTGTCCAACAAATTTGATGGGTTTACCTGACACCTGTACAAAAAAAAACCCACAATCAACTTCAACAAATATGCAGTTTAACTGGATGCACTTGGCAAGATCTGTATTTTCACAAAGAAAGAGAAAAGGAAAATGACTTTGATTCATGACACAAATGATAATAGTCAGAAACCATAGCAGAGACCAAAAATTGTGGCAGGAATTTTCTTAGAAAATAATTCTTTGATGTTCCTTCTTCTGTAGCTGGTGCTGTTAAGGATGGCAGTATAGGAAGAAAGTACAGGTAAATCTTAAACAAACTATTCAAAAAATAAGTACTAAACAACTTTCTCTTTGAATGTGATGCACCGAAATAGTAAGAAAGATGAATAAAAGCATAACACTTGCTATCAGTTTAGCATTACTCCTGCACTAGAGAATCAAGAACAATATTTAAATTATACTGATCTACAAGAACGGGTAACAAGAAAAGCAAAGATCAATATATTGCAAGACATCTAAACCAGTGTTACAGGACTCACTCATTGATCGGTTTATCAGAAAATCCTTCTCAAAACGAGTTATCAGGTGCAAAAATCAGCCTGCTTCGAATGGGCAGATTCATGAGGTATTGGAAAAAATCACAAGCCTGCCGATTGTTTGCCAATTTTTTCAAAACAAACTGCCAACTAGGACAAATTTCTTATTTAAAAGTCATTTTTGGGGCTCCTTTTGCCCATTTTCATTTGCAGTTTTCGTTTCCATGAGGGAGAACTTCGAGTTCAGCACGCCAATAAAGGGGAAAAGTAGTGTTTTATCCATGGCAAAGACACTTTCTTGGATTCAGCAATAATTTTCATTCAATTACTCACAGTTTATTATGCAGAACAAGCATATCACAGGTATAATTTTGCTCACTTTTCTGCAGATTTCTGCAACAAGAATAGTGCTTATTGGTAGATTAATCTATTTTTAGAATATAAGAGTTTCGTGGTTTGATTTTTTTGCAAACAATTCCACAAATAGCTTTTTCCCTAGCTTCCAATCAACGTGATGAAAGAATTAGACATGTTTTGGGCTCAAGACAAAGAAGGCAAAGTACAATGCAGAAGAGTACAATGAAAGAGACAGGTTCACTCTAGCTCTCACATCTCTAACACAAGTATGTGATCACATGATTGAACATGATTGAATGAAAAGACTCTCTTCTTCCTTTATCTATATGAAAGGTGATGGAGACCAACAACCGTTACCCTTAGAAAAACTTCCAGTGGCAAGTTTTGACAGAAAGTTTTTTGAAGGGGAAGAGCATATTATGTACCTTCCTAATTATAGAAAAAAGGCCTAAGTTGTTAATAAAGGCCATTTTGTATAGTTAGGCCACATATATTAATTAAGGGAATAAGGTTTGTTTAGTATAGGGCTAGTAGTAATCAGCTCAATGTGTCATCAAGAGTGAATGCATATTCACTTATCTCCCTCTACATATTGGTCATGCTATGTACTTGGAGGATATCTTAGATATAATGTTGTGTTATAATGGTAGGTTGCCCACTCAAAGTGTCTTGGAGAGTGCCTTCCCTCAAATAGGGTTGATAATAAAAGCTCTTTGATTATAGCTTGGTGCATTTCCATTGATAATTCGTATTGCATTGTTGGTGCTGTAGTTTTGGCACTTTCTTCTATTATCGCACAAAGTGTTGTTGGGACAAAGCCAACCACAAGCAAAAAATCTGAGACACAACTGGAGTAAGAACCACTGTCACCTTAGCAATTACTCCCCTCGTTTTAGTGATGGATGATTCCACCACAAGGGAGGCTTCTCGGGTGACCTTGGAGGGATTGAGGTAGCAAAACAAGGGTTTAAAAAGGGTCCCTCCTTTGGTCACTAAATGAGAGTGTTTAGGGTCTGAAGAGTGATGACTTTGGTGAAGGAAAGAGAGAAGCTGATCAACAACCTGCAAAACCAACGTTAGAAACATTATCCCAAGACCAAAGATCATGAAAATAAACCCCCAAGCACTAAGGGAAACAAAAAGAAACCTTGCTGTCCCACAATTTGCAGCAGACTGTAAATTATATCAGCAACAAGAAAATGTTAACAGCTGCAATAAATCACCATCAAAATCAGCATTAAATGATGACAAATGAAAGCTTGTAAACAATAGACAATATTCCAATGATTAAACCACAATTTTGACGGTTAAAAAGGTTGTAAAGTAAGTGTTATCAGCAAGTTTATAACAGCCCTAGATGGCTATAGAAAACATTTGCAACAGAAGTAAGTTTCCACCACAGAAATTAGAAGGTAAATGTGCCAATTTATAGCCCTTAACAAGTAGATTAATTTGCAATGCTCATACACAATTTTCTGCGGTGAAAATAGCAAGTAAACAAGAGAAAGCGAGAGAGTTTGCTGCAGCGCTAATGGCTGTAGCTAATTAGTTGTTACAGCAGCAAGAAATACTTCAAGAAATCAAGATGTTTTAGCATGAAAAGATAGCTTAGAGTATGAGCAATTTATCCAAAAATTCATAGATCACAGGAGAGCAATTTTTACGCTTTTCAATGCAAAAATTTACTTTCTCCAATGTAACTAGTGCCTTGTCTATTGGGTAATGGAGTCATAACATCAAAGATAAGTTAAATGGCTAGTAATGGAGGACTTGAACCTTGGACTTAAACCCTTATAATCCAAGTCGTACCTCTAAAATTAGTCACCTAGCTTACTAGTTGATGGGAAACTAGGCTTTTAGAACCTAGGGGGATAGACCATCCTAACCCCTAAGTTAAAACCCTAGCCAAGAAAGGATTCAGGGGGATAGACACTCTTAACCCTCAAATCAATCCTTGAATGGCCTCCTTTCACAAAGAAAAATGGCTTGAAGGAGGGGATAGACAATCCTAACCCTCCTAGGGTTTCTTCAAGCAAGAATAATCCAAGCAAGCTGCAGAAAAATAACCTTAAACATCAACAAACCGGCAAAGATCATCCAAGAAGTAGCCTAGGTCACAAACCATCCTCCACAAGTGAAAAAATCCATCTCCAAGCTAATCGCATGAGTAATTCTTCCCAAAAGGACAAGTTGCATAACAAGACTAGAGGCAATCTTCACTTTACCCAATTTACAATTAAATCCAATAATTTAGGCTTAAATTCATGTTTTTACATTGACTTTTACCCAAATAATTTGATTTTTTCCCAAATATGCTAAACAATGACCAAAAATAATAAAATAAGCCTCCAACATCTTCTTCAAGGGTGCACGTTGGGTGAAAAAGCCTCCAAAGGCTAGGACGTCAAGTTCTTGAGGTGCCACATCATCCCACTTGTCCACAAAAGTGTGGGGTACATGTCTCACAACTCCACCAAGTGCAAACCCTAAGTCAAATTAAGCCCTTTAGGCTTGAAGTCATGCTCCAAGCATGGGAGGGTGACATCATGCTAGTCTCATCATCCAAGGCCTCTTTCATGGGCCAGTGACATCATTAGGTATGCAATGTTCATCATCAATGCCTTCCAAGGGTGGGGCGCAACATCCATCCTATGGCATTTCATGCCCCCGTGGAGATCCAAAGTGCCTTAGCATCTCCACGAGTGATGCCACCAAGCAAGATCCTGCAAAGACAAATAAGGTACGCCCTCCAAGGGTCCACAAGTCATATGAATCATGCCAAGTAAATCAATTTTAATACAAGAGCCACCCAAACAAGTACAATGGATCCCCTCTTTCAAATTAAACACACATGCTCAAAGACTTTATGCAATTTACCAAATTTAAATATGGGAGGGTTATCAAAAGGCCCTATTGGGTAAGACAATTCCCCAAGTAGAGGAGTGTTTCCTTGGTGAACCCTATCTAGGCTATGTGATAAATGTGAGATGGATGAAGGAGAAACTTTTGGGCATGGGGTCATTGACATGCAAGGGTCTCATATGGTCTCATTTCCATGGGTGCCTTTGTAGAGGGTGCACTGCATCCTTGAGTTACCTTTTGTTTGGGTCGCAACCTTTTTCCATCCCCATAATTGCTTTTTTTATTTTATTTAGATAGTTTGCAAGTCCCCTTTATAAGGTTTCTTGATTTTTGTGCATTAAATGCATTTTCTTTCAAGTGGGATACTTATAAGTCCTTTTAAAATAGGTGAGGCGTTCATTCGCACTGAGGACTTGGGACGAGCGCCTAGAAAGGTAGAGCTCAAGTTGTTGGCCTATGGTTTTTGTGTCCCTTGTATCCCTGCCACTGCATTTTGATCGTGGCTTCTTTTTTTATTATTATTTATTGATGTTGGCTGCAACAACCTCTAGGCCTTTAGCCCCTTCTTCCCATAAGAGAATGAGGTATAAGCCCTTTTTGGGGTACATGTAACCCCAAAACCCAAAAGGTGAGGATACGGAGAGGAATGAAGATGAAAAGTGATAAAAGATGGTTAGGAATGGCACGATGACCCATCAAGAAGGACCACCAGTAGCACCCCTTTCCTCGGGGGTGGCAAACTTACTAGGAAACCCAAGATAAACACCAAGGTGAAAAATGGTAAAAAGCATAACTTTTGAGCAAACGTCTCTCATAATCAAAAAGAAACCTTGGAAACTTATCTAAATGCCCCATGTATTAAAACGATACTTACCGTGAAACTTGACTAGTCACCTCATGAAGCAAGACCTATCGCCCTCTGTGGATCAAGTCAATGTGGTGGACGTTTCTCTGTTGTTGATGATGATGGTGAAGTGTGGTGAAGAAGATGGGCTCTATGGGTTGTGTTATCCATCCAACTCTCGGCACTCCATGTTTGCTACTTGCGGGCCTCAAGACATCATTTCCTTAGTTACCCCTAGGCTAGGGGGGTAACATCTAGCTCCTACATGGAGACATGTGCTCAGCGTAGAGCGCATGAGAACCTTAGCATCTCCTGGTATGACCTGTGCCTACACACACTCAAGCAAAATGTTAAAATCGGAGGGGTGGTGTAACTCACCCCCTATTCATATGGAAAAAATGGTAACTACAAAACCTAGAGCAAAACTTGAAAAAGAAAAAATTTCTAATAATTTTACTCAAACATATCAATATGAGTATGCAGATCATACGAATGTAACATAGCAATATGCAAGGATGCAAGAAAAACAATATGTAAATCAAAAATATGTATGCAAATCCAAGCAAATGCCACTATGTTATCATGACATGCACATGCAACTATGATACAAATGCAATGCAAAATGCAAATAACCTACCTACTTACATAGGGCCCAAATCCCATCAAGTCTCGTCTATGTAGGGTCGAAGGATAGACCCATCAACAGGTAATGGCATCTTCCTCCCGTCCATGGAAGATAGATAATAAGTACCCTTTTCAAACTTCTTCCTGACAATGTAAGGGCCAAGCCACAGAACTTCACTCTTCTTGTCATATTTTGGCTTTCCCTTCCTTTTATCCCACATGAGTGCAAGGCTCCCTTCATCAAATTCAACATATGGTATATCTTCAATCATAGTTCAATGTAAGGTTGTGTGGGAGGGTCTGCTTTGACCATATTTTTGATAGCTTGTTCTCGCTCTTGATCCTTTACGTCTGCATCCTTCTTTAGTATCTTGATAGATCTTGGGTCCTTTCCCTGGTATTTCACAAGTCTTTCCTTATACTTATCTGTCTTCGGCAATAATGTATCGATACAATCTTCTCTCGCAAATGGTAACTCCCAAAGATCATAATCCACGGTCTGAGGTGTCACATCAAATCACAATCACTCCAGTATTCGGGGCTATTTGGATCAATCACATGATTCTTGGCAACCGGTTGACTGTATAGAATATCAAATATCCCATCTCCCATAGGGATATGCGCATGAGTCAAGTCCATGCTGAGAAAACCACCAAGAGTTGCAGACCAACTTCTTGACAAGAGCATTCCCCAAGCATCTAGTACATTGATCACAACCACATTCATACTAATGTCCATGTCGAGGAACGCATGCAAATAAGCCTTCAAGTCTTCTATGAGCCCGTACACTTTCACTCGCTTTGAATCGATGCCACAAACACTTCCATACGGACAGGTTGTTTGCAAACCCAGTTGGTTCATGACCTTTAACGGTATCACATTTTTCGAGGCTTTGGAGTCCAACATACAATTGTTCAAACGAAGACCATTTATGCCTAGAGAGAGGGAAAAGGGGAGGTTGTCTTCTCCCTATTTCCCATGATACATAGTATTTAAAATTATCGGAGGGTCCCCTACTTCATCTTGTATATTTAAGGCCTTCAAAACTTATTTCCTTCCCCACAGAAGTTCCCATGATACATAGTCTTTAAAATTACCGGAGGGTCCCCTACTTCATCTTGTATATTTAAGGCCTTCAAAACTTATTTCCTTACAAAAGGAATCTTGCACATCTTGACCACAGGCACCACCATGTTCATCTTTCCAATCATATTGGGTACGTCAATGTTGAGGTGAAGATCTTCACTAGCTGATGGAGGCTGCGGAGGTAAATCACGAACAGGTGGTGGAGGTGGAGGCACAATCTTCGCTGCTGGAGGAAGTGAGGCCGGCGCTTTATTTCTCCTGGAGTATGTCAAAATCTCTTTTTTCCTCAACCTCTCCTTCGAAGCTTCATCCATTTGGCTTAGTATTTCCAATCAAGCTTGTCTAACTTCCCGCTTCCTAGCTTCTTCAAGTTGTTCTTCTGTGATGTCAATGTATTCATTGGACTTGAATGTATAAGTTGTATCAATGAAATTCAACCTGTCTGCAAAATCGGGGTCTTCTTCCTCTTGTTGCCTTTGACATTCATTTTCCCAATGGGGTTCCTCACAAGGCAAACACAATGGTGACCCTTGCATGTTGACCATCCCAATGGGATTCAAGGTGTCAAGTGCCTTTGTTTCTTTTTGTCACCTCGGCTTCCAACCCGTGTTTTCCTTCTATTGTCTGGTAATCTGAGGTCTTGGAGTAGAATGCTTCCTTTCTAAATTTGTCAACCTATTCATGATTTGATTCTGGCTCTGGACAAATTGGGCATTCATTTGATCGGACTTTTGAGCCAAGAGTGTGACTGGATCTTGTCTTCTTTGGTTCTGCTTTAGTACGAGGGAACTGAAAAGGCTCAATCTTGGAGCTGATGGGATGTTCTTCAATCTGCACGGTATACTCTTTGGCCTTTGCTAAACTGCCAAGCATATTTTCTTTGAGGATAAAACCAAACCGCCCTTCAAAATCATTTAAAAAAAGAAGGAGAACAGCTGCGTCCGGCGGGCACAAGTTCTTTGGGATCTGGCTGAGCAAGCTGTCAAACCTAGCATCAAATTCCTTCACCGTTTCATTCTCTTTCTTCTTAATTTGGTTGAATTGCATCAATAGCATTCCACTCATGGACACGTTACCCCTATCAAGGCCCCCCAGTCGTACAACTTTTCCCAAGAGTGACAACACTTGACTAGGAAATGATGATGACCACAAAGGTGAAACAAGGAAAAAGGTATAAATTCAAAGCATCATGATCCATAATCGAATTCAACCCATGATTACCATTTTCATGCCCAAAACATTGAACATTATTACTCGATATGAAGTATCAGAACAAGGTACCTCATGTGTGACAAGCACCATATCGTCTGATGTGAGTGAGCTAAGCATAAAATGGAAGGCATCTATGGGCAACTGTATGTGGAGAATCTGGAATGTCATCATTAGAACTGTTGTCTGTAATGTGGATCATGGAGAAAAATTCTCCTCTAGTTACCCCTAGATGTGAGGGGGTAACATCTAGAACAATCCTATCGATTTAAATTTCTCCCTTTTCTAGTCATTACAAGCTCTGTTTTCAACCAAGAAAATGTTCAGAGGAAACAAAAATTCTCACCTGCATAGACGGTGAGAAATCATCAGTGAAAATTTCAAGTCCACTCAAATCTTGTGAAAACATCATCACTCCCAATGCTGGACCCAAGATGAGTGCACAACCTCATAATGGTTCACTTTTATTACGATTGACTCTTGAAAATTGTATGTACATTTTCATTTCAGGACCTAGTTAAAATGCATCTAGCTTCCTAAACACCAGAAGTTTAAGTTTATGGTAGATCAGGAGCCAAACCTCTCTAAAACCTACCTACTTGAATGCCTCCTTTGCATAGCAATTTAAGTTCTGTATCTAAAAGGAACAAGTACCCACGAACCAAAAGAACTGACATGGATAGACAATGAGAAAACCTCTTCAAATTCTAAGACAGTCAATGAGAAATATTAGCACCCCAATAATGAACCCAAGATGAATACATGAACTTATAATGGTATTAGCTTCACTTTTACAAAGGTGTACTTCTGAATTGTATAACTACACTTTCTGTCCCAATAAAATGTAGTGCAGCCTTTCAAGCACCACAAAATAGAAGATTTAGGGAATACGAGAAACAAACCTCTCTAACACTAAGAGCTGCACCACCCCGAGAATCACCATCAAGTTTAGTGAGTATGGCCCCAGTGATTCCAATTTCCAGATTGAATGCTGCCACCAAAGCTAACATAGGAAGAAAACAATCAATTCTAACCCAATGAAGTTTCAATAGCAGTAGAAACTTCGGTAATTAAACCCAAAATAAATGAAATGAATAGCAGTCAATAACATCCCACCAAAATAAAATATACTTGTCAAGCAATCTCTAAATTGAATAGTAGCATTTAACTTTGTTTATCTATATTGCAATGTAGCCACCAGTTTTAAATGCCGCCGAATGATTTTCAAGCCAGTTCCAGTGACAGACCTATTGTCTGAGGTTATAAAGAACAGACATATACCTCTATTTTATTATATATGACTTTAAGTGCAATATATGATGTTCCAAAATGTTGTCTTACCACTTTAGCTATTCCATAAAAGCCGTTCCATATGAGACTTGATAACATGTTAAGCAACTGGTAACCTTCCATATAAATGTCATTACCTTTTATTTCACTGTTGGAAGACTTATAGCATACAATTGTCGGAAGCCTGAAGGAGATGAATGGTTGGCTGCCACTTCCATATGAGAATTAACCATGAAAATTGCTGACAAACCTATAGGGTATGCATACATGGGATTTAGACAGAATGTCAAGCAAAGAGTGGTAGAATTATTACTCAAGCAAAGAGTGGTAGAATTATTACTATAATATGTAATTATGTTGATCATTTAGCATTAACATGATATATAAAACTGGATTACTGATTTGGGGAGTGAAAGGTTAAGCAATGGGTGGTACAAGCTGAATTGAAAACCCTTTCTAGGAAACAGTTACTATTAGCAGATGCATAGCTGTTAAGGTAAATATTTTGATAAAGAAAAAGAAAGAAGAGTTAATAAACATAATCAAAGTTCGATATTTAGACATGACAATTTACTTGAGGGAGAAAGGCGGAACATTAAGGTGGCTCCCTTTGAGAGGAAGTCAGCCCAAATATCAGTAAAACGGCCCCTTAACGAAGAGAAAACAAAGCACTAATGAGGGGCAGGGGTCAGCTGCCCCAACATTAGGGAGTAAAACAGGGTGATATGGGATGCAGTCAAGCAGACATAGGCAAACGGTAGACAGGCCAACCCAGCGGGTATTGTTACAGCCCCTGCATAGGAACTCCATGCATAAACAAGAAAAGAATTTCTTTCCATTAAATGGAAGCCATAATGAAAACATTAGTCCACACTAATTAACTGCTATAGTATACATTAAAAGCAATACTGTGTATGAAACAGTAGTTGTATATACTATAAAGTATTAATGAGTCAATGACAGCTATACTAAGCACATTTAATGACAGCAATAAATGCAGGCATATTACAGATAAAGATTGAATATTATTAAGAAAAAACAGAGATACTTATCGCTTTATAAAAAAGAAATTTCAACTCATTTAGGAGAGCCCGACCAACAGTAATGTAGGCCTCCACCTTGCAACAAATGCAAGGCTGACCTCCATTAAATATAGCAACCAATCTGCATCTATTGTAGGTTGCTTCCATAGTTATGAGACTTGGTCAATGATACTTATGAGACTTGGTCAATGATGTATTATATTTAATATGGTGGATGTTGCTGCCAAGCTGGGTGTGGTGGATGTTGCTGCCATCGATCGGATGGTGATGTGTGGTATGATAGGGGCCCCTGCCTGCTCATCTGCCTCTCGGTACTCCATGTCTGCAACCTAAGGGCCTCAAGACATCATCTCCTTAGTTATCCCTAGAAATGGAGGGTAACATCTGGCTCCTAGTCAAGGACATGTACTCGCCGTAGAGTGCATGAGAACCTCAGCATCTCCTAGTAAGACCAGTGCCTACACACACTTAAACAAACAAAATGTTGGATATCGAGGGTGGTTCACTCACCCTTTGTCCATATGATCAAATATTCCAAAATTTCAAGTAATCTTTAAAAGAAAAATTTGCATTTTTTCAAAGATTTCTAAGCTAACATGTAATATGATGAAGGCAAATGATCATAACAAGAATGCAATAATGCAAATAAAGTAATATGCAAATGCAAAAGCAACTAAACTACCATGGACACACAAATGCAAATGTAGGAAAGCAAAATGACCAACCTCTTTACCTAGGCCCCGTGGCCCAGAGAGGTCAAGTGCCAGGTGATGTCAGGTGAAATCATACAACCAGTGCAACCACCTACTCAGCATCTCACCCAAGTGTTTTCCCCTATGCTTAATTATAAAATATATCAAAGACAAGTTAGGCACATAATAATCATGAATATGAATAACCACATAATCAATCATAGAAAGCAACTGATGGAGGTGGGTGGAAGGGAGAAAATCCTGCCAGAGAGAATGGCCACAAGCCTGATCCACCTATTGCTAAAGAGGGCTACCATGTATAGATGATGGCTCATATTCTTCCTCGTTAAAATGACCATTGCTTCCTGAAGACTAAGAGGAAATGAGAGATCGGAAGAAAACCGCATGGCTGCCCAAAGAGGAAGATAAGAGGTAAGGGACAGCCTCATGTCCAAAGAAAGAAAATTGTTGCCTCTTCATCTGCAAATCCCTGCAAAAAGCCCCAAGATGAAAATGCTTTCGTTCTATAGTGTGAGTCTCTGACTACTCTGGGTTGGCCACAACTTGGTGTCCATCAAAATATGAGCACGAAGGTGGTTGAAATATTCCTAGAACAAATTTGAATCCCCAAAAGGATATAAATCACAACTCCCAAGGGATGACTGAAAGTCATCATGAGTATATTGTGACAAACCATCCTCAAATGGATGGAATAAATCTATGACCATATCATAATCACGGTGCCAAGCATCTGAATCATATGCACATGAAGACCAGTCCTCTGAAGATGACAATTCAACCCTCTTTTCTTGAGAACTACCCTCAATGTCGTAAATGGGATCTCTATCAAAATGAAGCAACCCACATCCCATCTACGTCTCCCAACCTGTATGAAATCATCGATGTGTTGATCAACCATGTCGGAGAGGTCCTCCACGAAATCATCTGCATCATTTGGACTAATCACTTCTTCATCTTTATGTGTAGGAGGAAAGCAAGGTTGAACAACTTCATCTTCGTCAAGCAGGAAAGTGGATATCGATGTCTCATCTAGATTCTCAGCATGTTGCACTTCACCAGAATTCTTCTTTTTCTTGATGGCATCTTTCTTCATGGACATGCCCCTCCAGCGCCTCTCCATCACAAGGGGCTTAATCCTTAATGCGGAGTGTCTCACCGGATGGTACCTGAAAGGATCAAAGATGGAACTCTTGTTCTTCTCGTCATTGCAAGCTTCCTCTATGGTGGGTAATGCTTGGTCAAGATCCTGCACTTCCTTGGATTTTTCCTCCTCTTCATGGACTTGTTCTTTGACTTCTTGCTTCTTGATTGTTTTCTTGCAACTAACCCCTCCAGGAACAAAATAAGGCAGAAAAACTTCGTGTTTTCAAGGGTGTCTTTTTCGAACTCTCGTTCCTCGAATGTGTTTCCATGATTTTCGAAAGAAACCGCCTTCAAATCCTCAATCGGACCTAAGGAAAACATTCTTTCCCAAAATCCATCCTCAAGGTCATGAATGATATCCTCAAGTTGCTAGGATTTTGGTCCACAATGCTTGAGAAATTCTCGGATGAGGATGCTTGAAAAGGCTAGGCCCTTTGGGATGCATGCATGCTTGATCAAATTTCTCTACTTCTTATCCAAAGATAGCAAGAACAATTGTGTCTGAACATCATTCTGGGTTATCTCATACCAACTATTGTACTCAACAAACTTGACAACATGTGTAACGGCCGAACATGGGTTACCATCAAACTTTGGGATATCATCCCATCTTTTCAGCAGGTATTCATCATATACCTCCATGATTTGTTAATGGAGTCTCCAGATGAGCCTTATGAAAGGCTCATTGAGAATGGAAAGGGAACTTCCCTCAAATTGAGTCACCAGGCAAGCTGTGGGTAAAGGCTTTGGGATCAAAGCTTGCCAAAGTGTCGTTAGGGCTCGAAAGAGGATTCAAAATCCTCCCCGGCAACGGCGCCAAAATGTTATCGCACAATCTGTAGCTTGGGCAAAGCCCAACCCAATCCACGGAAGTGTGACAACTACGGGGGTACCTACCCACTGTCACCTTAGATAGACACTCCCCTTGCTTTAGTGATGTTGAAATCACCACAAGGGGGGAATTGTTGAAATAATGTAACTGCAAAGAGTATTCTTATTATTATTGATATATTATTCATAGGATCAATCCCCATTGAGGATTGATCATGCCGGTTATTGTAATAGGACCAAATCCCCTTTTGCGGATTGGTCAAAAGACAATTGTAATAGGCAGAATAAGAAGTCGGCCCCAGCAGATATCAAAGAGACCCAGAAATATAATAAAGGTGGGTTTACCCACCTAGTTTGAGAAGTCGGCCCTGCCAGTGAAGAGACACTTCACACGTGCCAGACTTGTATAAATAAAGGAGGCTAGCGCCTCACTTAGACACAACTCACTTGCTCGGTTTGAGAGACAAGTTCTGATCTATTACCGGAGAAGAAGGAGAGAGAGAGTGGCGCATATCTAGGAGAGGACTTTCTGTATTAGCATAAG
>SNQJ01S0048658.1:47824-62656 GCA_010110895.2 Picea sitchensis
GACTTACCAGTAGGTGCGCTCTGCTAAGGCGAGCTGCTTGATGGTCTTGCTTTGTAAAAATTCCCCCAGAAACTGGAAAAACGCCAACCTTAGGGTTTGGGTGAAACCCTAACTACAGCAGCTGCAAACTGGAAAACTAGTCCACTGGAAAAGTGCGCTAGGCTAGGGCGAACCTCCTAATGGTCTTGGTTTGTCCGGCAACTGTCTCTAGACTGAGAACGACTCCCTTTTAGGCTTCTAGACCTGCAACTGGCTTCTATTCAGGCCTGCTCTGATACCATGTTGGAATTTTAAAATTTCTAGTTACACAGTTACAGTTATTTAATCCAATAGCAATTGTAATAGAATCACTGAAAGATAGACAGATATAATAGAACACAAAGTTTATCCTGGGAAACCCTCGTGTGGGAGAAAAACTAGCAACCAAAATCCTCAATATAGATTCCTTCAACCAGTACAATGATGCACTATAGCTCTCCAAGAAAGACCAAGACCAAAAAAACCAAAAGAACCAGTCTCCAAGACTTGTGCGCTAGACCTCCTTATGCGCTCCAAGATGCACAAGAGAAGTGTGTGTGTGTGAATGTGCAAATGAGAGGAACCTATCCTCTATTTATACACAATAGTGTCTCTTGAAGAGACATGACTCTTGACCTAACTAACCCATAAAAACAGGGCTGACTAGCCACAATGAGGCTTTGTACAATTATAAGTAAAATACCAATAATATAATAATTTATGTTGAACCAACTTATACAATATAATTACAATAACCTTTTAAACGTTTGACCAAAACAAATATACAAGAATATCTTTCGTAGTTACACCAAAACTGTTAACAACTGAGACAGTTGGATGCCCTAGCCCTTTTTTGTGACCTTGGTTAGTTGAAGATCAACCTGGGTAAAACCAAGGCCATGAATTTCAACAAGTCGAAAAAGACCTGCTTTGATCACCATTTCTTTTTCAGAGGAGAGGAGATTGAGATCACCAACACCTATACCTATTTGGGGGTACAATTCACAGGACCTCACTTTAGTCTGTGACATGCACTTCAACCCCAATTCAACAAGGACTACATATCCTTGGCCTTTCTTGAAAGGTAGTGTTTTCAAAACCATTTTTAGGACATATCACCCAAGATGTCTCTCATGAACACCACCCTTATCTGACCCACAATGTTATATGGTTCTGAGGTTTGGGGAGCTAGTTTACTAGAATTTGATTGATCCTCAACAGAGAAAGTACAGATTATCCTCCTTCACTACATCATCAGATGCAAGTAAACAATTCTTGACCCATCATCCTTGCAGAGTTGGTTCTGGACCCTTTCGGCTTGAGACAGTATTTGGTCTTATCTCACTCCTACACCACATTCGAAGTTTCACAGACTCAATGAAGGGACGGGACCAATATCCATCCTTGGCCTACTATCCATCGAAGTCCATTGCATCAACTAGTCCTCCAGGTCACTCTCGTTGTATACAGGGGTCTCAAATCTCCTAACATCTATTGGTATTAAGATGGACCAACTTCCTCCGTTCAGGTACTCCCTTGCTGCACTTGGCCACCTCTTACCTACCAAATAGGAGATGAACAAGATCATCAAAGATGATATCTATAGACAGTTTGTGTGGGTCACTTGGATAAACCCTCGGGGCAGGTTACGTCCGAAGAAGGCCTTCTATGTTAAGCATTTCATGGATCTAAGGGGCAAACTCATTGATCGACCCCATTACGCACTTTGTTGTTGGATGCACACTCTTTGCATCCCCCTAGGCTAGTTCAAAGTGGGCTCTCATAGACAACAGATTGACCGGTTAGATAGGATCTACTAGTTGTGCCATTTCCAAGAGGTTGAGACTGAGAAGCATTTCATCTTCCATTGCCTAGTTTACTACGAGATCCGAGGACGGTTCCACTATTTTTTCAAAGAGATCCAAACATTTGGCAGTGTTTTCAGGTACCCCAACTAGAGATGCCTTGCTTTATACATGCAAGAGGACCTTTGTCTCTACTTTCTCATCCTCCAACTACACCCACATCCTGGACTAGCTTCCACCCAGTGGATCACTTCCGTTTTTACAATGCTCTCATCTACTAGGGGTACCAAGCAAAAAATGGATAGCAATCATGTCTCTGACCCTGTATCAGTGCAGACTTGGAGCACTTTTCTACTTCCATAGGGACCCCAGTGGCACTACCAGTCTAGACCTCATATTAGCAAACAGACTAGTAGCCAAATGATATCTTCCAGACCACAACGACAAGCTCTCTCTTCCACGCAGTGACATAGCACGCAGTCCAGCTCCTCTTCCAATTCTTCTTCTAGACAGGCATCTATTTTGAGCTTCCTTCATTTGGCCTCAGATGTTAGGAGAGATGGTTCCACTGGACCAAGATAGGCTTGTACCATTGGTATCATAGATTCTAGATCCACTCACCTTGTACATATCTCTCCTAAATCACCTTTCCATCTTCAAAGTTGGCTTTCCTAGATTAGGTTAGACTCTTATTTTACTTTTTTCATCTTGTTTTTCTATAGGTGCCACTTTAGTGCTCCCGCTTTCTATGGACATCATTGTACCTAACAGTCACATTGACCCTACTTTAGTAGTCATTTGTGTTGATGAATGCAGCTATGGGAGACATCCTCCAGGTTACAAACCTGTGTGATGTGGAACATAGCAGCTATGGAAGTCTTTCTCTCAGCTTACAAACTTGAGAGAAAGCCCCTATGAAGGGTACGAGGTTCCTGCCTGAGACAGAGTTAGGAACGTAGAGATGACCTCCTCCATGACGTGAGTGAGAAGAACTCTAGATGATTATCCGGTGGAAAAGCGATCTATTGAGTTAGGACGTGTATGTGGCTGAGCACAAGGTGAACGTGAAAAATCCCAAAAGTGTTGGGCACATCGTCATGTGAACAGAAATGAAGATGATGTGATAGCCTCCTCAGAGCAGCAGAGTTGATGAGAAGACTCCAGATGATTCTCCTGTCGGTGGCAGTGGGAAAGCAGATCTGTAGAGTGGACGTGCATGTGGACGAGCACAGGTGAACGTGTGAAGACCTGGTTCATCTGTGTAATGCAGTGAATCAGATCTATGACATCCCTATGGATGTGCCCCTAGTGGATGAGCACTCGTGGGTGTATCAGATCCTTTGCTATATATATTGTTCAAGAGTCAGACCTAACTGTAACCCTAATTGTCATGTAAAGGGTACAGGTCAGCCCTACCTTAATATGTCTAATAATAAATGTAAAAGATAATTAATATTAATATTAAAATTAATTATAATAATAATAATAATACATTTGACTTAGAGATGTCGGCCCTATTGAGCCAATAGACACCTTTGTTTTTTGGTCAAGTTTAGTATAAGTAAGAGATGATTCTCCTTTGTAGAATCATATCTTTCTCATGAGTTTGGAAATTTCAGCAAACACTTCTACTTGGCAAAAGGTGCGCACCTCTCTTTGGCGCTAGGGTTTCTAGGGCTTAAGCACCCTCTTGTGTGCTAACTTGCTAAGTCATTCTTGGTGGTGAAAGGTCTTTCTCTTGAAGAATATAGCAAAGGATTTGGTTGGGTTTTCCTCCCTTGTTGAGAAGGGTTTCCCAGGATACTTCTTGTGTTCTTGTGCATGGTGTTTCTTCTTGTGATCTTGGTTGTTGCAACATTCTTGGTTATGGTTAAGACATGATGAAATTAAATGAACTACATGCTTAACCTAATGCTTATGAATAATCAACAATTTGTCGGGCATTAATACAATTATCTCATCTTATCTTATCTTATCTGCATAGAAGGACATCTTGGGGTTTAACCCCCATGGTGGGTTGACCCAAGTAACCTGAATATATTGTTTAAAGATGTCCTCATTGATAATCCAATTCAATTATTGCTTCATCAACAAGAGGCAACCAGGGGCATCAAGAGAGTATTTGAAAGGGGGGAGGTGGTCCATCAAGATACCAACCAGTTGAAGTAGACAGGTGGCCTCCGCAAACACGTAGTGAGCCCGACCGAAAGTACCAGTCATGGCTATGGCCTCGAAGGTGTAGAAAGCAAGATAAGGGTAGCAATCCTTATTGGCTAATGATTCTGCAAAGCATCTACAATGTAGAATGGAAACCAATCCAAATATGGGGTTTCAACCCTAAAGAAATGACCGCAAACTCTACCTGAATAATGGCTTGGGGAACTATACTCTTGTATCTAATAATGTGACGGAGCATGAGGACCTAAATTCTCTTTGTCGAGTCCCAGTCTAACTCATGGAAACTCAGTTGCCAAACCTCGAAGTCGTAGAGAATCGTGGGTTTGATAAGGTTGTCCACAAGGTCCATCTTGGACGGAATGTCCTGAAATGATTAAGAAAGCACTAACACTCAAGGAGGGTGAGGGAGCCATAGCCCTCGTTAATTCAAGGCTCGAGGGATTTCCTCAAACAAAAACTAGGCCCTGAGAACTGAACATCTAAGTATGTGTAAACAGTGGTGATCTTGATCTCAACACCCTCAAAGCAATAATGATACTATGTGAAGACGCTCTTTAACCTATTGAAGATCGTAACCTTGGTTTTCCCATGGTTGACTATCAACTAATGAAGATCGCAAAAACTAGATAGGGCATCAAGTTGTCTTTATAACCCGTTCGAGGTGGAGGACAAGAGGACCACATTGTCAACAAAAAGGAGGATGGAGATCAAGCTTTGATGCAGAAGGCACTCGTCCCCAAGCTGGATATGCTCCTAGAGAAAAGACTCCAACTCATCTATGTATATCCCAAATAATGTAGGGGAAAGAGGACATCCCTACTTCACCCCGATGGTGCTCTTAATGAACTTTGATACTTTATGTGTTGTGCGGAGTCTGCAAATACAGACTCATAAAAATATATAATAGTCATTGTTATCCCCCATTTATAGGGATAAGTAAGAAGATGATGTCTCGAGGCCCTCAGATTGCAAACATGGAGTAACGAGAGGCAGATGAGCAGGCAGGGGCCCCCATCATACCACACATCACCATCGGATCGATGGCAACAGCATCCACCACACCTAGCTTGGCCCAAAGAGGACAAGCAAATCTTGCTTCATGAGGTAACAAGTCCACTATCGTGGTATCATTTTAATATTTGAAGAATTTGAACATGTTGCAAAGGATTCTTGTTTTATTTTGAAAACATTTGCTTGGAAATTATGTTTTTTTCCCTATTTCACCTTGGTGAGTGTCATAGTTTCCTAGTAAGTGGCCACCCTCAGGGAAAGGGTTGCTATCGGGGGGTCTCCTTGAAGGGTCATCATACCATTCCCACTCATACTTGCCAATTTCCATTACTTCTTCCCCTTCGTTTCCCCATCTTTTAGGTTTCAAGGTTATTGACCCAAGAAGGGCATGTACCTCATTTCATGGGAAGAAGGGGCCACTAGGCTCGGAGGTGCCCTAGAAAAAACATCATGCAATAAAATCTCGCCATGGGATCCCGAGAGCAATGAAACGCCTCTCTTAAAAAAAGTGAGGGACCCATAAAATAAATAACTAATTGATTAATGTTGCTTTCCAAGGTAGAGCATTTGTGGGCTATGCATTTCCTTTTTAGTGCCCCTTATTGTCTTCAACTTGGAAAATCATGCAAACCAAGGTAGAGCGTATGTGGGCTATGCATTTCCTTTTTAGTGCCCCTTATTGTCTTCAACTTGGAAACACATGCAAAATAAATCGCTAATAAAGGGCTTGGAAAAATATGCTTTAAAAATAAAAAGAGGAAAAGGATGTGGCCAGCCCTCAACAAAGGCACCCAAAAATGAGACAATAAGAGCCCTTGTATGTCATGAAACCCCATACCTAGAAGTCTGACCCCATCCACCTCACATTCATTACATAACCTATAAAGGATTCTCCTTGGGAACATCCCCTACTTGAGGAATTGGTTCACCCAATAGGGCATTATGACACCCCTCCCATGTCTAAATTTGGAAAATTGTATAAGGTCTTTCATCATTTGTTTATTTTGAAAAGGGGGGATTTGATGCACATGTTTAGGTGGTTCTTTTATTAGATATGGCTTACTTGGCATGATACTTGTGACTTGTGGACCCTTGGAGGGCGTACTTGTTTTTCTTTGTAGGACTTTGACAAGTGAAAGCTTGATCGTGAAGGCACAAGGTCACTTGGACCTTCATTGGGGCATGAAGGCCATAAGTTGGATGATGCGCCCCCTCTCCCTGGACACATGGGAAGAGGAACGCTGTCTTTGAAGGCACTTGGACACCGTGAGATGACCATGTCCCAGCTCATTACACCCCAATAATGGCCTTGGAAGGCCTAAAACGTCACACCTTATGCCCTAGACGTCACATGGGTTTAGGGTTGTGATGGGGTTTCTCATGGTTGATGGCGATGGTCATGGTTGGATGGAAAGAGAGACACTTGGCACATGCTAGAGGACTTGGTGGCATGATACATGGCCTTTGGAGGCCCAACGATCTTCATCAAAGGCTCAATATCTCTCCTAGAGACCCTACATCACCCTTTAGGGCATGACGTCACCCCTAAAGGGGAATTTTCTTTTCGTAAATTTGAATTCTAAGATGTAAAAGGAAAAATAGGGAGGTCGGCTTCTCTAATTTGATGTTGACTTTTCAAAAAGTGGACAAAAGGGTTTTAGGTGACCTCATATAAATAGAGGTCACCCCTTTGTCATTTGAATCATAACTCACTTGAGAGTAGATATACCATGTAATCAAGAAGAGTACATATACCCCTCCTCATCTGTCACTATGTTGGTATTCATTTCCCAGATTGCCTTTCAGATATAAATGTAATAGAACATGTGATATGGTGCTAGGGGGACTGAGGTGACTAGGACAGGAGGTTGCCCTAGTACATCATAAAAGACATTCATATTAGTGAACATGGACTGGGGGTCAAGGTTGAAGGGGAGACTGGAATGGCAGGAAAAGATAGTGCACCAAAAGGTTTTAGGGGAATGGCAAAGGGCACACAATTCCCATCTTCTCTATGAGATGACGAGGTGTTTCTTGTAGCAAAGAAGGTAGCAATACAATTTTCAAAGTAGAGAGTAGGATGTGGGATTATGAAAAAGGGGACGACAAATCTATCTGTGATGCTCCTTGCAGTGATCATCATACCACCAATTCATAGGGATAGAACCTTCGCTTGGGGGTTGGGAGGGTAGGCTAATGACATGGGGATAAGAGTTGAGAGCTACTTCCTAAATAACCAATGAGAGATGTTGTATTTGGAGGAGGCCTCACCAAAGGGGTGTTGATCAACACCCTTTGATACTATCTTTGCTAACATTTGAGGCCATAGAGAAGAAACTCTTGATAGATGACTAATCAAAGGGTCTACAAGAACTAAAAGATCCAATCTGAGATATGTCCCATTGTCTTGCAAACGTAACCCACTACCGAGAACAAGAAGGAGTTTCCGGTCTACTGGTGCCATGTAAACTATCCCAAGGTCTAAGGTGACATCTCTATAAGGGTTTTGCTCGTTGAGCACAAATGGCCTCCTAGGGCCTCACAAATCTAACTATTGATGTAGTGTTGTTGTCTTCCAGCCTCTTGGCACCCCAATTGGCTCGAACCATAGGAAAGAAAGAGATAATCAGCCTGGAGGTGTCCAGTCTAGGCAAGGTTGGCCTAAGTGAGTGGGATCTAAGTCCAACGGCTTCCCTCGTGAATAGGGCCAAGCATCTCTAATCCTTCGAAAACCAAAAGAAGGAAAATAGGGAGTTCTAAGACTCCCTAAAAAGGTAGTAAAATCGTCCTATAATCTTATAATAGATGGGGCATTGGAAGATGAAGTGCGCTCCTCCATCTCAATCTCATGAAGATGGCAGCGCTAGCAAAACATGTCTCCTCGAGTGATATGATGGTCAGTTTCAACCCAAAGTCGATGAGAGCAAACCCAAAACTGCCCAAGAGGGATCCTAAGAGTGTGTATCCAATTTCAAAGCACATAAAAGGGGCAAACAATAAGGTTATCCCTCAACTCCATGAAGTGCTTTGCATAGAAGGCCATCTTGGGGTTTAGCCCCCCTAGTGGGTCAACCTAGATAACACGAATATACTATCTGAAGATGTCCTATCTAATAATCCTATTCAACTCTCACTTGGTTAGCAAAAGTCAACCAGGGGCATCAAGAGAGTATTTGAAAGAGTGTATGGGGTCCATCGAGATACCAACCAACTGAAGTAGACAAGTGGCCTCCACAAACTAGCAATGAGCCCGACCAGAAATATCGATAGTATCTATGGCCTTTAAGGAGTAGAAAGCAAGAAAAGAATAGTGATTCCTACTGGTTGATGAGTCTCCAAAGCATCGAACTCAATGTACAAGGGAAACCAATCCGAAGAAGGTTTCCACCCTAAAGCAAGAGGGCACAAACTCTACCTAAATAATGGCCTGGGGAATTATCCTCTTGCATCTAATAATGCAGTGGAACATGAGGACCTGAACTGTCATTGTCAATCCCCAATCTAACTCAAGTAAACCAAGCCCCCAAACCTTAGAGCCAGAGAGAATAGTGGGTGTGATAAGGTTGTCCATGAGGTCCATCTTGGACAGAATGTCTGAAAATGATTCTAAAAGTATTGACCCTCAAGGAGGGTGAGAGAGGCATAGCCCTCATTGATTCAGGGCTATAGGGTTTTCCTCAAACCAAAATTAGGGCCTATGAACTGAACACCTAAGTACGTGTAAGCAATAGTGATCTTAATCTCCACACCTTGGAAGTAATAATGATACTATATGAGGACATTCTTCAACCCCTTGAAGATCATAACCTTGGTTTTCCCACCGTTGATCGTCAACTAACAAAGATCACCAAAACTAGATAGGGCATCAAGTTGTCTCTATAACCCGTTTAAGGCGGAGGACAAGAAGACCATGTTGTTGGAAAAAAGGAGGATGGTGATCAAGACCTAGTGGAGAAGGCTCTCATCCCTGGGTTGGATATGCTCCTAGAGAAAATTCTCTGACTCATCTATGTATATCCCAAACAATGTAGGGGAACGAGGACATGCCTACTTTACCCCAACGATGCTCTTGATGAACTTTGATACTCTATGTGTTGTGCGAAGTCTGCCAAGTACGAACTCATAGAGACATATAATAGTCGTGATAAGGATATTTGAGATGCTAATGTCTCCAAGTCTCTGGAATAGGGCCTCCCTCGAGACAAAGTCAAACGCCTTTCAAGTCAACAAAGCAATAGAAGACTTTCGAAGAGTGATGCCTCACCTCCTCAATGATGGCTCGGAGTGTGAAGATATGATCCATAGTCTAGTACTCCAGTACAAAATATGCCTTACCTCTAGCCCGAAGTTATCTCCTCTCAAGCTCCCCACATGGTTGTAGATAAAGGGAAATAGCGTAGCGCTTAGAGAAAGTGTGGCCTACAATGATTGTTGTTTGGATCAACATTGGCCCCCGATTTGTGGATCAAGTGAATTGTTTGGTGGGACCATGCCTATGGGAAGCCCAAACAAACAACATGGTTAAACAAAGAAGTCATGTAATCAAGAAGAGCCAGTACGCCATGTTTGAAAAGCTCGACCCAAAACCCCTCCTCATATGTCGCTCTATTGATATTCATTTCCCAAATTGCCTATCAAATATCAATGTAATAGAACAAGTGACATGGTGTTGGGGGGACTGAGGTGACTAGGACGGGAGGTTGCTCGAGTGCACCATAGAGGGTAGTCATATTAGTGAATATGGACTCGGTGTCAAGGTTGAAGGAGAGACTAGAGTGGGAGGGAAAGACCATGCGCCAAAAGGTTTTAGGAGAATGGCAAAGGGCAACACATAATTCATGTCTCCTCTTTAAGATGAAGAGGCATTTCAAACAAAGAAGAAGGTAGCGATAGAATTTTCAAAGGAGACGATAGAATGTGGGATTATGGAAAAGGGCATGATGAAGTTGTTTGTGATGCTCCTTGCAGTGATCATCATACCACCAGTTCATAGGGATAGAACCATAGCTCGTGGGGTGGGAGGGTAGGCTGGTGACATGCAGATAAGAGTTGAGGGCTACTTCCCAAATAGCCAATGAGAGATGTTATATTTGGAAGAGACCTACTCTGAGGATGAGAAATCGAAAAGGGGAGGAAGTAGCCAACAAAGGTGGGAAGAGAAGGCACCCAAATCCCCATCATCAAACAAGATAATGGTACAAGGAGGGCCTAGGCGAGGAAGGGAAAGAGGGGAGGAATGATCAGCTCTGAGTGGGAAGGATAAGAGGGAGTGGTCGCTTAGAGGGATCAAGATGACAGAAGACTAATGGATATAAGGGGGTATGCCCTGGTTGGCAAGGAAATAGTTGACCACACTAGACCGCCCCCGTTATGAGGAAAACATGTGAACCTGCTAAAATCCGAAAAGCAAGGTAGGTCATTCAGGATCAAAGCACCGAGGTGCAAATTACGTCTACCATAAGCTATAAGGGGTCCCAAAGAATCATCTGAATTCCTATGAAGGGCCACTGAATTTGGGTCAATCTCATGAAGACAAACAACATCACTGGACCTATGGTGAAGTGGGATCTAACGATCTCTAGTGTGGGCATTGAAATCTCCCAAGAGGATGACATTCCCCAAGTCCGAGTACTAAACAATATTGGCATATAAGTCCTATTAAGGGTCCCTATATGAATCCCTGTGGAGGGCAAAGCCTAAGGACATAGGAGGAAAGTAACATATTGCAATGCAAATGCCTTGGGGGAGAGGGGACATGCCACGAACCCTGACCCACATGAATTTAGAAAAATTGTCCAAGGGAATAACGGTGACTCTGCCCTAGATAGAGTCTTAGATCAAACAAACAATACCTCTTAAACCACAAACACTACCTAAGCTTTGGGTCTCCTATCTATAAACTGATAGGAAATGGTATCCAAGGTAGTCCAAAATGGTCTTAGTGGGGTTCATATGAGTCTCAATCAAAAATAGGATATGATGATTTGAGAGCATCGTAAATGGAGTCTAGGGAAGACCAAAAGATTCCATTACAATTCCAACATCCTATGGAGACCCCCGAGACCCCGCACTCGCCCTGACAAGGACATCATTTGGTAGACCCTGGTTGGGTCCACTCTAGGAGGGGAATCTCTAATCACTACCCTGAGGTCTCTAATAACAACCCATTTGCCATCTTTCCAAGTTGTGGCCACCTATTCTCGAGATTGTTTTAACTCGACAAACTAGGATCTCGTGAGATTGACATTGAGAAAGATCTTGTTGAGAAGGGAAAAGAATTTCCACTTTGTCTAGAGGACTTGCAGTCTATCTCTCAGAGTCCAAAAATGGAGGAAGAGTGTAGAGTTGAAGCCAAACCATGCGCTCTATGGTATCAACTGAGATAGGCCTAAGTTGTCAAGAAGAAAAGAAACCCTTGTCTGTATGGGGTCTTGTTACTGCCCAAACTAGCAGTCCTACGAGGTCTTAGACTGCTACAGGAGCAGCACAGGGGATAGGTGCCCAATGTCACCACAACACCTATCCTCTCCCTGTTCAAGCCCAACTCTCACTCTCAAAAGGCTTTGGGAGGCTTCCCTATAACACAACACAATCACCTTACCCAACCAATTAGTAGATCAGTGCCTTAAATAACGGGCTATGGTGAAAGGGGTAGGAGTTAATTATTTTTAATGCTTGCTGAAATAAAGTTATTGAAGAAAATAGAATGACCAAACAACAAGCTAATCTTACCTTTTACTCTCCAAAAAATGATAAAAACGAAGTACAAGAGAAAGGGGAAATGATCTTACCACTTTTTCGGATGATTAGTTATGTGAGTACCTTGACCAAAGTGACTGAAAAATGAGTAATTTCCTTGTTGTCCTGTTAAATCAGACCTGCAAAACACAATAAAATGCAGAAAACAGCAAGGAAAATGGCCTTTTTGGGCCTCCCACAAGTGCAGAAATGCACTAGATCACTAAATCTATGGGTAGGAAGGTTGGGGCAGCGAAGTATAAGTGTTTACTAAGACCAATAACCTTCAGAACTGCTGTAAATTTAATTTCCAGCACGCTGAAAATTACTTTTGAAGAATTGGGGTTCAAATCCCCCTAGGGTCAAAACCCAAAATTTGCTACAGCCAAATATTTGAATTGTTGGGTTGTGTTTAAGCTCTATAGTGACCAGAAATAAAGATATACAATGTAAATAAAATTTGGAATTGAAATAAAAGGGTTTGGAATCATAAAACTCACGAAATACACCCTTTTAAAGTGTCCACCAAGTGTAGATCTAAATAGTTTACTTCTTGTTTCACTGCAGATATGCACACTTATTCTCAAATAAACCCTTGTAAAAGATGTTAAATAAGGCAAATAACACAAAGGAATATTTATCTTGGAGTAGGGAGAAATCCCACAAGGCAAAAACCCCAAGATCTACTAGCTTAATCAAGATAAATTGAAACACAAAGCTAGGGTATGATTTTTTTGTATTTTTTGTAATAAAATATGCTTTGTGAATATTTATAATTAAAATGGTTGAGGAAATTTAGAGATTTTTCTAACATTTAATTCTTACCTTATGATGCCTCTGGTTTGTGCGATTATGGTTCTGCGAGCTTAAGATTGGCCGGATAGATCTCTAGACAATTGGGTTTGGAGTGGAAGCACTATCGTCCCCAATGCTAGAGATTTTCCCAATAGATGGGTTCTTCCTTAGATCTTGCTAGGAAAGCTCCTCTACAGAATGGTTTCCAAGATACCAATCAACTTGGGTCGAAGAGATAATAGACCACTTCGTTGAAGCTACTCCAAAGGAGTTAGTCCAACAACTTGGGTGTATTACCCTTGGATCCCACAAAGAGAGTAAGGAGACGAAGGCCTATCTTCCTCTCTTCCAAGTGACTATGTAGCACCTCAATGGATTGATTGAATATCTTACGCAAGTCTCCTAAAGAACCCCTGCCAAGAACAGAATTACAAATATCCAAGACCAAGAAAAGAAAGCATTACAACATATAATCCACAGTGACACAAGAGAATTGAGTTTTGTAAAATGGCATTATGATCTCACAAAGTTTCAACAAACCTTAAATGAGAGGAGGGACTAGCCTTATATGGATTTCTTTGTAACGGCTAGTTCTTCCTCTCTCATTAAAATAATAATTATCGACTTGTCATCCACAAGTTGGAGACTAAGTCATTACCAATAAAACAGTTTTTTACAATAAAATATTCCCCGCCAAGGAGTTTAATTTTCTTAATAAATACAATAGCTTGTTGAGGTGGAGAGATCTGTTGGATAAGTGTGCTAATTGGTTGTATTTTGACTCCCCTCCATCCCATGTTCGACTTGTTGTAATCCACAACTGTTCCATCTAACCAAATATGTTCTTTAAGAATACTTGAAAGCAATGAGGTGGGGGGCGATTAAATTATTTGGTGCATCGATGGCTCACACCAAATGTTCAACGGCCTTTTGCTTTATTTGACCCAAGCGACCAACAATGATTGCCAATGAATTACTTCCTTGTTGACCCAATGACCCCTCTTTTTTTTGCTGGCGGCTTTGTGAATGAGGTTGATTTGATTGGGCCCGAATTAATCAAAGATGCCACGAGTGTGTTGGATGCTTGACTCAGTCATACATGGCGGCTTCTTTTCATAGAGGGGCGGCTCCCTTGGATCGGCTTTTTTAAATTGAAATGCAATGTCACTATTGTTTAATTGTTTGATCCATCATTCCAATGTTCCTTTTTACCCATGGCCAAGAGACAAAATCGATTTACTTGGTAGAGGCAATGGTTAGCATGGACCCCACGTTATTTCCCTTGCGCCAATGATTTGAGGCTCACCTAGAACCCACGTAACTTTGATGTCACAGCTTCTTTTTTAGACTTTAATATAATGTGTGACATCATAACATGTGCTTTGACTTGGATTAGGGAGCGGCCCCTCTCATAAGGTAATTTCACTTCATAATGCAACTTGTCCATGTGGTGGTAATTTTCACTTTATATCTCTTCATAATATTCGAGGGGTTTCCACTCTTCACCACTTAATATTTTGGGAAAGAAAGAAAGAAAGAAAATGATTTTAACGTCCAGGGGGCTAACAATAGCCTATGGGACAGACTGCCTCACACACTGATTTCTGCAGTTCATCCCTTTTCCTATTCAACTTGATGATGAGCTCCCCCAATTTCTCCATTGTCCCCTCGCTGAATAAGTTATTCCAAGAGCTAGTTGTCAAGATACTTATATAGCTGTCCCTACTGTCTTTGAAGGCTTCACACTCTAAAATGACATGTTTTTCTGTTTCCACCTTTTCGGAAGTGCAGAACACACACACCCTTTCTTGCCAAGCTTCTTTTGGTCTTTTCCAACGCCCAGTTTCACAGCAGAGTTGATGGGAATTGGTTCTTAATTGGGCAATAAGCATTTTGGCTCTCCAATATATATTGGCCCCTATGTACACTTTTTGATGATGATTGTATGTGGGGTTAAACTCTGCAATATAATACTCTTTCTTTCTCCCGAGCTCTTTATCCCAAGTTCGCTTGTGGAACCTGTTATCGCACGGTTTGTAGGAAGGGTTTAAGTAGCTTGAGTCAAGGCTTAAAACCGGCATAACAGGAGCTTCCCCACCCACTGTCACCTCGATGGGGAGCTCTTTCTATTTAGGATGGCTGGTCCAAGGGAGACGTCCCTAGGTAATCTAGTTTATGAAAGGGCTAAAGGGGTAATGGCTCAGGAGAAGAGTGTCCTTTCACAGATTACTGCCAATGATGAGATAGTCAAAGAAGATATTGTTCCACTGGATGGCACCTGTTTGCG
>SNQJ01S0048659.1:0-14501 GCA_010110895.2 Picea sitchensis
GTGTCACGTTTCCCGAGGCAGAAAAAAAATTCTGGGGGCACTGCCCCCGGACCCCTGCGCGCTTGGCGCATACGCTCAAAGAATATAACACATACCCAACAGGATTGTCGAGGAGAATATTTTCAGACAGGGACACCAAATTTGTAGGACACTTTTGGAGGACTCTATGGAAGAGGATGGGGACGAACTTGTCCTTTAGTTCAGCATATCACCCTCAAACAGATGGACAGACTGAAGTAGTAAACATGAGTCTAGGAAACTTGTTGAGAAATTCATTCACTGAGCAAGGTCATCAATGGGATCAGATTCTTGCACACGCAGAATTTGCATTAAACAATTCAGTGAACAGAAGCACAGGGAAAATTCCATTTGAAATTGTGTATGGTACACAGCCAAGAGGGATTGCAAAGTTGAGAGATCTAAATCAAGATGAGTTCAAAAGTGTTGGAGCAGAGGATGTTGCAACAGAAATGCAAAAACTCCATGACTGAGTCAGAGAACAGCTACAGAACAGCAGCCAGAAATACAAGAGCAGAGTTGATCAAAAGAGGAGAGAAGTTCAATTCGAGGTTGGAGATGAAGTTTTAGCTCATTTGAGAAAAGAAAGGTTCCCAAGGGGAACCTATAACAAGTTGAAGATGAAGAAGATAGGACCATGTAGGATTCTCATAAAATTTGCAGCCAATGCTTATGAAATTGAGTTGCCAGACAATGTTGGGATATCGTCGATATTCAATGTTGCAGACATGTATCCTTACAGGAGAGATGAGAAAGGAGAATCAGATGATCAGAAAGAAGTTCAGTGGGAAGAACAATTTCCCACAGCAGAAAAACCTCATATGGAGAAAATCATTAAACAACGAGATGGAAAGAAGACCAGAAGAAATACATCCTGAATATTTAGTGAAATGGAAAGATCATCCAATGGAAGATGAAAGTTCGGTCAAAGAACCTGATATTTTGAAGCATGGAAAGACAGTGCAAGAGCTCATGGACAAGATTCCATGAAAATTTTAACCAGAGGAGTATGATGCAGGAGCATCGCCTTCAAAGTCAGAACCCAAGTGTGGAGGCAAAGGAACGGCATCTCAACAATGACAGAATTTCAAATCAGAAATTAACTTAGAATTAAATTGAGTTGTTGATATATTTTGTAAACAGCATTTTAAAAATGTAACTTGTTTGTAAAGTCGTGAAGGACTGTAATGGATTGCAGATATTGAGTGTTGACTCTTATCTGGCAATAATTGTTAGTTATTTTAATAGGACAGAGTAGGTAACCGCTAAGAGTTTGATAGGATAGGTTGCAGACAGGACGAGAGAGCTCATGGAGCCAGTCCTTAGATAGTTTTTTCACTGTTGCATTGTAATAGAGCAGACAGAGTAGAAAGAATGATATAGAGATCAAAGAGATCAGTAGACCAGAGTAGAGTAGAGGAAATACTATGTAATTTGTTTTCATGAAGAAATAGAACATACAGAATTGTCCCAAATCCTTGGACTGTGTTCATTTGATGAATGGATGAATGAATGTTGTATTCTGTGTGTGTGATTTATTCCATTTTCGTTCATGTGTGATTGTTCAAGAAGTGTTAGTATGAAGTTGTGACGAATATGGATGAGTTTCAATTGTTTCTCTTTTGACACTCGTATGCAAGGTGTGCATCTCGAACACAAGGAGTGTGTCGACTAAGTCTCGGAGTGACTCAAAGGAGTTCAGAGAGAACAAAGGAAACTTAGATCGGGTTCAAGGTGTGCACAGCATCATGAAACGACCAAGCATCGAAGAACCCGAACCAGAGGAACGCCAGGTGGGTGAGAAGAATTTATTTTCAATAAATCCTTCGATCTGGGTTATCGAAATTCCGAGAATGCAAGGTGTGCATGGGAAATCGAAATTCATTTAAGGGAAAAGCTCAGAAGGAATAACACTTTCCAGAAGTGTGGATGAGATCCAAGAGTTGGACTCACATGAGGAGCAAAGGTTCAAAACCTTTGAACACTTAGAAATTATTCTAATTCATAGATCAGAAGCTCAGGAGGGAGGAGTGACAGTGGTCGTTGGATCACTATGTAAAATGGATCAATAGTTGTCTGATCAGAGTGAAGTGCACAATCTTTAGCGCTTCGCACACAGAGGAGAGAGAAAACTCACAAGAGTTGAGAACTGATATTTTCGGAGCCCGAAGAGCCGAAGATCCGAAATAGATTCTCAGTCACCTTATCAACAGGAACAGATCTGAGTCGTCAGATTGTTTGAGGCAAACTCCAAGCATCGGATCGCCCAAGAAAAATTGAGCCATCAAATATCGTGAGCTCCAAAGGAGGCGGGTTCGAAACTTGAGATTCTCGAAGCGCTGAGAGCCGAAGGGCCAAAGATAATCTGGACCATTGGATCCAGAAGGACACGTATCGACAGGTCGGAATATCCAAAGGAAGGCGAAGGTCGAAGTGTTGAAACATTCGAAGCCCGAAGAGGTGAGGAGCTGAGAGTCGTCGATATATAAGTGGACACTTGTCAATAGATCGCGAGCTTCGAGCAAAGTCATTGGGGAGTTTCAGTTAAGAATTGAGACCGCCACACTCCGAAGATGCGAAGATATCACAGTCGTTGATCTAGGCGGAGACACGCGTCAGATAATTAGCAGCTTCATATAAAAGCAACTAGAAGGCAAGAGGTTGAGATTTGATATTTCCGAAGGCCCGAAATCTGAAATGATGAGAGTCGTCGATGTGAAGGAGGACACGCGGTGCAAAATATAGAACTTCGAAAGAAAATGGAGGAGGAAAATGTATGAAGATCCGGAGAAGATCTTTGTCATTGATAAAGGAGGGAATCGCAGGACCATTGATCCGGTTGAGAAGGCCAAAGTCCCGAAGCGGGAGCACATCCATTTATTGGGGAGGATACGTGTCAATAGATCTTCCACTCCAGAAGATAACTAGTCAGCAGTGGCGAGGACTTGATATTTGAGATTCCCGAATGCCGGAATCATGAATAGATATCGCAAGTTGATGAAGAGGAAGCAGATCTAGTCCATAGGGTTTGGAGAGGATAGATTTGAACTGTCTATTCAGAGGTATCGTCAAGATCGTGAGATCGACGATCCCATAGAAATTTGAGGATAGAAGTTGCGTAGGTTTTAAAACATTGAGGGTGGGTGTAGTCGCGTGGTCATCACCCGAGGTTACATTGAGAGGGGGCTTACTTGAAAAGAAGCTAACGCCCAACACTCTGAGCTTTCACAGAAGAGAGAAAGGGAAGGTCGTGAGTGTCATTAAACCTGCACCAAGAAGCCGAAAGGGAATTTTTTTTAATACAGAAGGGAACCATTAAGGTTCCAGAGAGTTATTGACTCAAGAATCGGAGATCCTTGACCAGGAGGTTGTGCAGCCCTACGGGGGAGTAGGGGGGCTACATCAGGATGGTTTGAGGAAGGATATATTTTGGATGGAGACTGTAAAATCTTTTCATATGATGTATGTACAAATTTAATACAATTGAATGGTTAATGATCAACTTTTCTTCTACTATTACATGAAATCCTTCTCTATTGTTTTGATGTTGCCTACTGGTAAATGATTTATCTTTAGTGCTTGTTTCTATGGAATTACAGTGGTTGATTTATTGTCTTTTGTTGATGCAAGTGTTGTCAAAACATATCATCTTGTTAACCTGGAGGTTCCTTGTTAGTTAGATTTCCTCTATATGTGTGCCACAGTGCCTGAAGTAGTTTGGTTCATATATTCACATTTTCTTCTTCATTCTTCAGTCTTTTCACTGTTATCCTGTAAACTTATCAGAGATTGTTCAAGCCTTGCTTGTTGAAGTATGTTTTATGGAGATTTTGTGTTGATACTTTGAACTAAGTTTCTCATCCATTCGCTACACCTAAAACTAAAATATTATCTTTTACAAACTATAAAATCTAATGGGTATTAGGATCACACCTATAGCAGTCTAAGTGAGACTTCTAGTGCTAAAAAAAGGCACTTCAACACAACATCCTTGTAGACTTTTATTTTGGAGACCTAACATGCCACCAAAAAATCTTGAACCCACACCTGCAAACCTAATCATTTACTTGGAAGGAGTGGCCATGGAAAATTTTAAAATTATCAGCAAGCAAACCATTTAGAGAAAACATGCCCTCGATGGATTAATGCCATGAAATTAGCAGTCAATTGTTTTCTAGATGAATGTATGAAAACATAGGATTCAAGTAGCAATGTAGATGGAGAAATAGAAGAAGTGGTAGAGTAACAACCTAATGAGGCAACCATAGTTCTCTATGATATGTTTCCTGGTTTAAACCTTGCTAAAGAAGAGGAAACATCATATGAACTACATGTTCAAATAGATTATAATGTCTTAAGTAAGCGACCTATCCCACGTCAATTAGGTTTATCTCGAGTATTTGGGAGGAATGATTATTATCCTCCCCACTCGGGTTCAATTATTGCAAGTGACATGTTGAGCTCTTAATGAGTATATTATTGTAATGTTTTCAATCGCAATTGTTGACCAACCGTATGCCCTAAATATTCTATGGTTTACCCTAGGTACCATCCTCTAAATGAGGGGAAGTACTCCAGGGTTTTCCCCGAGATTTGTAACATGGGAAAAAAAAAGGGACCTATCCCACAAGAATCACCTCCTAATTCTTAAAGTTCAAACACCAAGAAAATTTAATTGTATCTCCTATTGCTAGGACTTCTTCAAATAATTAGAATGTTAACAAACGCTCTACTAGTAATCAAGATTTCATCTCAATGGAATATAACATAGTTGAGGATCTCAAGAAAATCAAAGCAAACTTTTCAATCTGTGATGTATGCAATATTACCCAACAAAGGAAGTTGTTGTTAAATGCATTGAAATAAAATAATGAAGTACTACCATAAAATATCATGAAAAAGGTCACAAAAACAACAACCAATCATTTTCATAATGCAATGGTGAATGTTGATCTCTCGAGTAAAAAGTCCAAGTCTCAAACTTAATCTTTCTTACTAAATTTTGAGATATTTAATCTAAATATATGTAATTTCTTAGTGGATTCGAGATCTTCATCTCACGTAATGCCTCAGTTAGCAAAAAGATGAATGCTACCCCAACAAAGTGCTCTACCCAGATCATTTAGTTAGATAGGTCAAAGTTAAATTCATAGGTGACTGAAGGATGTCTTAATATGTATAGCCTTGAAACCCAATGTTTATCATATTATTGATCTCATCTTGGTTAATATTATCAAAGCCTATGGTTTACTTCTCAGTAGAGATTGGTCCCAAAAGACTAAAGGTTATTTTACATATGATTGGTCACATCTTTTCCTTTCTTCGAATCGACGGCCAAGTAAAATAAAAATTGATCATGAAATATATTTGAAACATATTGTGACTGACTTAGAAGCATATAATGAACCATTTTCCTCTGAGTTTCCAATTTTTTGGAATTGTGCTCGTGATTCACATTTGGGAAATTTCATTGCAAAATCCTTCCTTATTCCTGATAACCAACAATCTGAAATAATGTTGCAAGAATATAATTTTCAAGAGACTCAATTTAACATAATTGATGTAAATCGTATAGATAAAACTAACTTAGCAATAGGTGCTAAGATATGAACTATTTTCTTTGATCACTCCAAGTCTCAAGAAGGAACATAAGTTGATTGTTTGATAGTTGATCCCCAAGTGAAACATAGTTTCATATCTTGCATATTAGAATTTGAATGCACAAATAACATTATAGAATATGAGGCGCTTGTATAGGTTCTTAAAAACTCCATATATCTAAATATCAATAATTTAAAATTTTGGGGGATTCTAAAACTATTGAGAGGCAAATCAAAAATACAGTCCATTGCAATTCTCCTCACCTAAAAAACTACCTACAATTGGTGTTACGATTGATTGATAACTTTGAATCCTTCGATATATTTGTCATTCTTCAAATTAACAATGCAGTAGAAGACTCATTGGCTACTGCAGCCTCTAGATTAACTCCATTAGAAGACTTCCATGCAAGTAGATTTTCTATCGATTTTTTTTATATGCCTTCACTCCCTGATAATATTACTAATTGGAGAGTTTTTGAAGGTGATGGATAAATCATAAAATTTATTACTAGCAAACATCCTTTCAAGGATATTGCAATTGATGACAAAGAACATGAGAAAACATTATAAATTTGTGAAGAAGGAATCGGTAATCTAATGGCTAATACTATCCTAAAAGGTGTGGTCATTGTTGAAAAATTGTTCGACATGCAAGACAAATCTAAGAAATCTTCCAATGTCAAAATCCAATGTCATGAGATGATTAACCTTGGAACTGCTGATAACCCAAAGCATGTAAATCTTCGATCATGTTGTACTAAAGAGGAAAAACATGTTGACATAAAACTCCTTTGGAAATATCAGTATGTGTTTGCATTGACATACAATGATTTAAATACTTGTGACACAGAGAATTCGACATACAATATTGATGAAAAATGATATTAAACCTTTTCCACAAAAGTTACGGAAAATGCATCCTTCCCTGGAACCTCAAGTGTAGAAAGAGTTGAAAAAAATTGCTTGATGCTAAAATCATTTTTCAATTTCGTCATTCTACGTGCATAGCAAACTTAGATCTAGTTAGAAAGAAAACGGGTAAAAAAAATTGTGTGTTCATTTCCAAAACTTAAACAAAGCTTCTGGAAATGACAATTATCATGTTCCACCCGTGGAATAGATTTTGCATCTTGTCTCAGGATCTAAAATGTTTTCACTACTTGATAATTTTTAGGATATAACAAGATACTCATGGTTGAAGATGATAGAGTTAAAACAACCTTTAGCACTAAATGGAGAAATTTTTCTTTGAAAAGAATGAATTTTGATCTAATCAGTGTAGGTGTTAATTTTCAATGAGCAATGGATATTGCTTCCTGTGGTCTAATAAAATGCAATGTAGTTGTATATCTCACTCAAATTTTTGAAAGGCGTAAAAAATATGCCATTTCATTGAACCAAAAGAAAAATATCTTCGTAGATACAAAAGGTAAGTTTCTAGGTCACATATCTAAATAAGGTATCACAGTTACCCCTAAATGTATTAATGTCATTTCTCAACTCCCTCTTCCTCATAATAAGAAAGAAATGCAATCTTTTTTCAAAAAGATTAGTTTTCTTAGAATATTTATACTTGATTTTGTCAAGCCTATCAAACCATTACAAAAAATGATTTAAAAGATGATGAATTCAAATAAACAAAAGTTGAAAAAGAATTTTTTGAAAATAATAAGACTGCAATCACTAACGCTCCAGTTTTATATATTCTTGATTTTGATTTGCAATTTTTTCCTTTATACCTTTTGCATCTTCCTATTATTTTGTAGCAGTTCTCATGTAGAAGGATTCAGAAGGAAATTAGTGTCCAATTTCTTTTATGAGTACAAATTTGTAAGGAGCAAAAGTTAAACTACCATTGATAAGAAACCATATGTTGTTTTTAGAGCTATCAAACACTTAAAACCATATATTCCAAAAAATCATACCAAGGTGATTGTACCTTACTCTATGGTTAGATCACTTTTGTTTCAATAATAATTAGGCAAAAGAAGAGGAAATTGGATGACCACCATCCAAGATTACAATTTGTAATTTAAACTTGCCAATATTGTATGTGGTCAAGGAATCTGTAAATTGGTAGTTGAATCATAGGATTCTACAATGAAGGAAGAAGAAGATTGGGAGAATTTTTTTTTTGTTCTCACCAATGAATTCCTTTATATTCCTAGTAACCTAGAATCGTGGTACTCTGACCTAACTTATATCACACAACTAGTCCTAGTCATTTAAACTCTAAATGTAAAAGGGCACTAAGATTAAAATCTGCAAAATATCAACTTGTTAATGGAATCCTTTTTTGGAAGAACTATGATGGTGTTTTGCTAAGATTTATAGAAAAGGAAGATGCATACAAAGTAAGATATATCAATTAAGTGCTAGAAGAGAGAAAATCATCAATACCAATACAACTCATTTCAATTGAAAGACCTTTTGTGTAGTGGGGAATTGACAATATTGAATAGATAAACCCACATTCCTCTAAGAAACACAAATATATCATGATTTCTATTGATTATTTCAATTGGTGTGCTAAAGTTGTGCCATTAACTCTAGTTAACGAAACTATAATCATCCAATTTCTTAAACAGCACTCAATTACTAGATTTGGTGTTCCTTTGGTTATTATGTTTGATAATGCTTCAGATTTTTCTTCATAAATATTGTCTAAATTTGTTTTAGATAAAGGAATCATTATTTGTTATTCAACTAACTATTATCTGCAAGGAAATGGAGTGATTGGATCTAATAACAAGAATTTGATTTGCATCTAAAAATGATAGTAGTTGAAAACCATAGGAACTGGCACAATGCTTTACCCAAGGCCTCATGAGTCATTCAAGTAACACCTAAGGGTGCTTTTGGAACGTCTCTGTATTATTCATTTTATGGGAAGGAGGCAATCTTACCACCCAATGTTTTCTTGTCTTCAAGGACACTCCTCCTTGGCTCTCCAAAATAAAATATATACTGTAGTCATCTTGGAAGAGGAAAGGGAAAGGGATAAAAAAAAAATGTTGCTCATCGATAGATCATTAAATGATTGTTCATTAAACACAATGTTGGTGACAAAAACTTTGAAATAGGATATTTGGTATTGAAATGGGACAAGGTAAATGAACCAAAATGGAAACATGCAAAGTTTCAACATGTATGCTTTGGTCCTTTTCAAGTTGTTGAAAGATAAGAGCTAGCACATATAGGCTGAAGATTTTGGAAGGGGATCTAGGTCTTCCTCTTGTTATTAGCCAGATCCTAAAAAGTATTCACTTGATTGTTTCAAAAAAACAATTATTTTGTACATAATAATATTTAGTTTTCATTCAATCATTTTTTATCTTGGTTTTGTTCAAATTGACTTTTTTCTTACTTATTCCAAATTCTATTTATGGTTTTGGTTAGTTTAGTCATTTTGAAATCAATTTTCTATCTTCTTATCATGTTTGCTTATTGTTGTCTATTTAGTTCTGAACATTTATCATTCACCTTAATTATTTATTTGCTATGCCTTATATTTTTCCTATCTAGTCAAAAGTAAAGTGATCTAGTTGTAAATTAAACTTGTAAGCAAAGGATACTATATGTTTTCTCTTCTCAAGACTTTAGCGATATTCAATACTTTTTTGTGAAATAGTTAGTTGAATCTAGTTGAGAATTAAATCTCACTCAAGGTAAATAGGTAAAATATGTGAGTTCATGGTTCAAGCCATTTCACCTAATAGGGATGATCTGCATAGCCAAACTACTCTACTTATGTCTTAGGTAACAAATGTCATCTTCATAGATAATAAATATAGTGTTCCCTGATTCTCTTCTATAAGAGAGAGATAAGAAGAAGAATAAGAGAATACTTAAGTTAAATTCTTCATAAAAGAAGAATATGAAACTGAGGAAAGGAACATGTTTTTGTGGGGAAATGTAGATATATCCACCAAAGCTATGGACGCTTGTTGGTAGCGAAGAAAGGTATATGATAATGAGGTGGCTATGTAGGGGTTGTGGATGCTCATAGGTAGTGGAGCAACACCATGAGACTAATATGATAGTGTAGAGAACTTAATAAACTAATCTCAAAGGTTGATGGCCAATTGTTATGATTTGCATCCTATCCAAGATTATGCTAAGAGGGAAAATAATTGTGTGATCTATTTTGAATATTAACTAAGTACTTTGCATTAAAGTAAGGAAGGGAATATAGAGCTAACTTGAAATCAAAAATATAAGTGCTCATTTTTTTCAAAGTTTTCTCTAACTTTTGAACTTGAAATTGAATTTATTTTTTTTACTCGTGACAAAATGCAAAGATTTTGTTATTCATCCAGTGAATCGCCATTTGTTAAGAATCGCTCTAGGCTAATTTGAGGAATCACACCCTGCGACACCTTGTACCGATATGGACCATGATACTATGAGTGGAACCAATGAAGGGGAAGGGATCTCCTTGCCTAAGAACCGTAGTGCCCATTTTTTAAATTCGTATTTGAATTATTTACCCTCTTTTCTCATTTCCCAAAAATCATTTAATGAAGTAGGCCATATAGTTGAGTAGTCAACCGCCTACATTAATGGAGGTATGGAGGAATGGCTGGGATAATTAAATATCATCATCCAGAGGTACATCTAAGTACCCACCTCATTTTTAGGGTTGACGCATGAATGCATTTGACAGAAGAAAAAGGAAAAATTAGAAAACCTAGCGAAAAAAGAGGGAAGAGCAAAGTTCTAACATGGGAATTAAAGAGTGTGGAGAGAAAGGAAGGGAAGAAGGGGAGATCCAATCTTTGAGGGGATCTTGTTGTTGAATCCTGAGCAGAGAAGACCCCAACCTGGCCTAGAAAGAGGGTTGTGACTCCAATTCTTTTTGGATAGGATATCCACACTAAGAAAGGAGGGTGTCGAGGGACTATGTGGCAGTAAAAATAATACCACGTGCAGAGGTTATCCAACTAAAAGGAAACTGGGAAAACTCATGGAGGCCCTAACTTTTTGGGAAAAATGGGAGTTTGTGTTGTTGACTACCTATGAAGTAGAGTGGCCTTCACCCCCATCCCATATTTTCCTTAGAAAAATAGGTTTCCCTAGCAATATCATGGTCTGGAATGGGGGTGGCCTATTGTAGAGAGCATAGAGCAACAGATCCTACGATTAGGTGGAAAAATGCTCACCCTCAGTCAGTTGGATTTGTTGGTAGTTTCACGAACAAGTAAGTTTCAATTCTATGCTCTAATGGATGAATATTTGAATAAATGTGCATGTTTTCTAAGTTTATGATCTTATATAAAATTCCCTAAGAAGAATTATTTTAATGCATGATTAATTTCCTATATGATGGGTAAATTTGTATGTTGGATTATTTTCCTTTAATGTTTAGGCCGATGACCTATAATTTTGTGACCAAATCTCTAATATTGGCATGAAATGAGTGAAGAGTTGTAACGACCCTAATTGGATACATGCTTAAAGATTATTAAGTAAGACTTAATTAAAGAAATTAATTATGGTTAACTGAGTAATAATTCAAACTATAGATCACATTTAATGACCTATGAAATAAAATTAAAAGATCAATGAAAAATGATATAAAAATGGTGGCGTATGCAGAGAGGGATAGCCATGGATCCCGAGAAGATAAAACATTAACTCATGACGAAGGACGGAGGACGGAGGGTGGTTGAAGGAGTAACTGCGTGAGTCGGCAAGGAGGAATAAGGGACGGGAAGAGGGGGATGTGCACACCATTCGGCAGGGAGGGGGAATGGATGCGGGGAACTGTTGTTTTTCTATCTACAGAGAGCCGAGAGATTTACTGTGACATGGGTGCTCAGATTGAGGCACGAGATTTGTTGGTTGTGACATATTGATCAGGGAGGCACCGAGTTGCTGGAGGTTTTGGGCACAGGGGCCAGGATATCTGTAGATATCCTGGAGCTAGGTCGTTTTCCTAGTTGGCAGGGTGGACATTAGTTTTGGGCAGTTATTCTGTGTCTGTGGCAGGACTGGACTGTGTAGCTGGTAGCAGGAGAGCAACAGCAAGGCTGCAAGGCAATGGAAATTAGCATCAGAACCAGGTAATCTGTTAAGTTATGTATTTATTTCATTCTGCTATGAAATCATTAATCATTGATGAATCTAAGTTACTGATGTTGTTGTTATGAAAATCAATATTATGCTATGAAGTTATTGTCTCAGTTATGAAATAAATTGCTTATGAAAATAAATGATGTTTAGAAATATTAGGTTGTTACAAGAGTTTATTCACTCGGGGTAACCATTGTTTTTCCTCGAATTTCCACAACTCAAGAGTTGGAAATGCCAATGTTCATCTTTGAGGTGTTAACGAAAGGAAATGAGAGTTCTTATGTAAAATTTTCAGCCTATTGGTCAACTAAACCAATAACAGGGGAGAATGATCACCATGATTTTATAGCCTAAGTCTTAACACAATAAGTTAGACAATATAACATAAAATAAAAGAGTGTGTATGTATGAAATTATTCTAAACATATGACAAATGTAACATCATACATGTATGTACTAATAGCATAACAAACACATGAATGGTATCTTCTTGCCACTTTAAATGTTTATGTGAATTTTTATTAACAGCAAGTTCTGAAGCACAATGGACATACTAACACATAACATCAAGTAAAAACATAAAATGAAATTTGTATAACTAAAATATAAAATATGATATCTACAATGAATGAGAATGACATTCAAGTGGAAGGAGAAAAAATACAAGAACTCAAAGCAAATAAATATGAATATGGAAAAAACAATCTTCTTTATTCAATTTCATCTTTATCAGTACAATATAATGACAGTCTTAAAGCTCTTTCAGACTTCTAAAAAAGTTTGGACCAAAAAAATGCTCTTGCATAGACAACTAGCATTTACGAGACCACTTGGCTACTATGTAAATGACATACAAAAGATTTAGACTGAGAAAGTTGCAACATGATTCTATGAATGTTTTTGGACATTGGTATTAGTCTCTGCAACCAACAAACCAATTAGACAAAGTAATGGTGGAAACAATAAATACTTTTGCTTTCAGTGACCCAACAGTAAGATATACCTATTGCGAACAAAAATATCAGGGTTTGACCTCTCGTTTTTCCATTTAAAAAGAACTCTTGCTATCAACAAAATTGTTAGACCCTAGTAATTCTTAGTGCACTGATAAAAAAATCACTTTAAAAACAAACGAAAAAATTTCTTTAAGCATACCATAACATGTGTGTAAAAATATCTTGCTGCTTTCCAAGGCTTGAACCTTTATACTATTAATTACCAAGAAGTTGATAACTTCCAATATTCATTATGAACCAAAAAACGTTAACTAACTATTAATAATTTTGTGGCAATCTTGAGCCAAGACGATGGCCATGTGGCGATGTTGAACTGTGTGAGGGATCCGGTGCAAGTTATACATGACGATATAGCACCTACCTCCTTCAATACGATGGATGTTGGGTAAGTTTCCATCGTTTCACGCATTAACTCATAGCTATAGACTTGAGCTTTGTATCCCATGTGTCGGGTGGTGGATTTCGTGGTACACGAAGTCCCCACGAAATTTGAACTTGTATAATATATGATCATATTTTCCAACTAAACCATGCTTTCCATTAAACCATATTTGCGCATTAAACCGTGTTTTCCAACATATATACGAGGTCCATGATATAACCATTGTGATTATAAATCAAACATGGTATATTAATTCAAATGCGTTTTGGTATATATAATAATTTTAATATTGTTTATGAAAACAATATAACACCCACATATAACCAAACTTGGAATTCATAAAGTCCACCACCATATGTTTATAAAGAAATATGCATGATACCATAATAACAATTGCAATATAGTTCTATGTATGATCATATGTCTTGTGTGTTTTTTCATTTGCGCCATGTAAACAAAAAATTGAGTGAGTCTTTCATATTACGCAACCAATATAAACAAGACTTTCTTAGGAAAGGCCCCCCTTTTTGCTTTGTTTGTAACACATAGCTGGTATGTCAAAGGCAATCAAAAAGAAAAAAATGTTTGTGAGAGCAAGGGTAGAATCAAGAAAGTGAAAGCGACGAATAATTTCACAATACTTTTCATAATTTGATCATGATACTATTAAAAGCATCAATGTGAGGCTCGTGTTATGCGACCTTAGGAAATTCATTTATAAAGTATTCGATCTATCAAATCCCTCTTCCACTATAACCTATAATGGAACTTTGTTGTGAAACCATGAGGGCAGAACCTTGATGTGGAGACCTAGACCTATCATAACTCCCAACTAGTTGTAGAGATAGACGGGAATTTTGATGAAGCCTTGTAAAGGCTTTTGGAGCGAAAATATGAATTTTGGATAGTCCCTGATGTGTTTAAACCTAGAGATGGAACCACGTGGAACCTTAAACTCATGGAGTGGAAAGGATAGGTGCCAATTTGTGGTGAATTAAGGATGAAGGGAGGGGTCATTATTGGTCGAGCACTTCTAAGCCCAAAAGAGATGAGGACCATTGATCACGGTCGATCTTGGCCATCTAATCATTTAGGAAGTTCTTAAGCTAGATAACTTGGAATTCTGAAGAGGTGAGTTTGAAAATGGTGAACCAAATTAACCAACGTGGTCCTTTTATCTCAAAATGGTTATGGGTCATCGCATCAAACAAGTCTCAGCCATCATATATGTTAGAATCAAGTGACCTCATTAAAAGGTGAGTGCAACTGAAAATTCCACTTAATATTTGGATCATTGATTGGTGTGAATTCTCCATTATTCTACTTAGTGGACGTTCAAGTGTACATGAAGAGGTAAAGGAAGAGGGGAGGGAACCCACTCCTCTCGTAGCCGATATTTGAGTGGCA
>SNQJ01S0048659.1:16817-28613 GCA_010110895.2 Picea sitchensis
TCATCTTGTACTTGAACATTTAAGTGGGGTAAAAGGAGGTTTCCCCCTCGAAGAGGCTTATTATCTAAAATTATCTCTGTTTCAAGGTGTTGAGTACTTTTCCTGAGGTTTTTCCATGCTATATTGATGTTTGGTTCTTAACAAACGAGTGTGCAGAGAAGAGGAGAACAGATCTCAACTGTTAGATTTGAGTACGTGGACCAACAACCTTTGGATCCCAAGGAAAGTGCACGAGACAAGTTTTGAAGTCATCGAAACCATCCATCGTCAAGGTTGACAGGAGGCAATAGATCCGGGAGTTCGAAGAATCAAACTTTGAAATATTTCCAAGGGATAGAGTGGAGTCGATCCTAGACATTGATGCTGGGAAGGACACATGGTGAGAGATCATCATTTCGCTGACTCGCGAATTGGAAGAGTCAAAGGTGAGAGTTGTAAGAACTCATGAAATGTGAATTTACGAAATGATCTGGACCGTTAGATCACTAAGGATCATGGACCGTTGATCTGGCACGATAAAGAACGAAGTCTGAGTTCTCGAAGAAGAGATCTAGACTGTTGAAACATGAAAGATCGTGGGTCGTTGATATGGAGCATGTATCAATAAATATGGAGTCAATGAAAGGAGGTGCTCTAAAATTTGAAGTTGCTAAACGCGAAATCGCGATTTGATCGTATCCATCGATCAAAGGGAGAGATCTTGACCGTTGATCTAATATGGAGTATTTCAGATTTTGTGAGTTGGGAGAATCGAGGCAACTCGCAGCTGAATCTCTGAAATGTGAAGTCACAAAAATATCTGGGCCATCGGATCACAAAGGATTATGGGTCGTTGATCTAACATAATTGTGAGTTCGGGAATCGGAAGAAGGAATGTGAGCCAACCCTTAACATCGCGAATCGTGAAGTCATGAAATGCGAAAAGGAGATCTCAACCATTGAATCATGGAGAGATTTGGACCATTGATTTGTCAAGTGTAGTTTCGGAAGTGAGGTATGTGTTCATAGCCATGGTCACTTTGATGAAGCTTAAGGAAGGAGCTAGCATTGCTAGGCTCCACCTTAGAGTTTCGCGAGTTGGGAAAATCAAAGTGACTCGCAGTCGACATCGAGAAACACAAAATCATGAAATGACTGTTGGTTAGGTGTATGGCCACCATTGGTGGTCACGTGAAAGGAAGGGGACTAGAAAGAAGTGATAAAGCCCACTATGAATTTTTTCTCAGGAAGGAAAAAGGTGCCAAAGGGATGAACGCGGGGAGGTTTTCTCAGTAACTACCAGAATGAAGTGATTGCATCTGCCAGAGAATTCGAGGAGCAGTAGGGTGACTGCCAGAGGAGTCGAAGAGTCTTGAGGTAACTACCAGTGCAATGAAGACTCATCATAGAGACAATTTACAAATGGGAAAGTGATGAAGTCTGTAACTGTAATAGAGAAGACGAAGGGTCGCACTGCCAGAAATAGGAAAAGAATCTCAGGAACGGCCACCAATGACAAATAGTCTCAACATAACGGTCACTGATGAAGAAAAGGTTGAGTGTGATCGCGAGAGACAACAAATAGTTAGGTGTATGATCTAACAGAGGACTTGGCATCATAAATATACGTAGAACATAAAATAGAGAGTTGTTGTTGTTGAGATTTATTCATGCGGGTAGAAGCATGATGTGTGCAAGAGCTGAAATGCACAGAAGAGGTATAGCACATTGAATGGAAATAATAATAGAGCATAAAGCGCAGAATAAAGATATAGAGAAAAAATGCTTATCTGATAGAGGAATAGAAAGCCGAGGTGCACATCCAGAGACAGAGAAGAAAAACAGAAAACTCAAGGAGGTGCGAGCAGGAAAAACACCAATGCAGGCAAAGCAGAGCAGTGCAACCGAACAGTGATGAGACTGGTAATCTTTTTGACAAATATTGTATCACTGTAATAAGTTCCAGGAACAAATTTTTTATATTCAGGGTGGCAGGGTGGTACAAGGGAGAACTATTGTTCTTTGTTATACAGGTTGGTGCCTGTGTGACTGGAAGTTGGTGCTTCCATCCGATTGGTGTTGGAACACTTAGGTTGTTGGTGCTTCCTTCTGGTGGGTGCTAGAGAAACCAAAGAGTCGGTGCTCTCAACAAGTTGCAGCTTGTAAAACAAAGGTTGTAGCCTCAAGAGGAGTTGGAGCTCATAAGAATGATAATGTACAGAAAATAAAGATTACTTATCATATCAAGAAGAAGAGGTTTTTCCCTTTATGGGTTTCCTCAGGAAATATCTGTCTCCGTATATTTCATGTGTGTGATTGATGTTGAATATTCTATTGCTTACTTCCCTGCATTATTGTGATTGTCATAGAGTGTTCTGTAAACAACCAAAAGTGGGAATAATTGTTTAAGCATGGTAACAATTGATTCACCCCCCCTCTCAGTTGTCCAACAATTGGTATCAGAGTCGGTTCCTTTTATCTAAGGGTAGATCCTAGAGCTTAAACATGACTAGCCATGAAGGAACTTCAACCAATAAGGCCCCCATGTTCAATGGAACAAACTTTGCCTTCTGAAAATTTAAGATGAGAACCTACATAATGGCTTTAGGTGCAGATGTCTAGGATGTGGTAGAGACTGGTTATGTAATTCCGATTGTACTAGCTAATAAGGATGACAAGCTAGAATTCAGCTTCAATGCTAAGGCTATGAATGCTATTCTAAGTGGGCTTGCAGAAGCAGAATTTGTAAAAGTTATGCACTTAGAAACTGCCAAAGAAATGTGGGGCAAACTCATTAGCAGTTATGAGGACAGTGAGAAGGTAAAGGACGCCAAGATTCAAACCTATAGAGTACAGTTTGAACAGCTAAAGATGAAAGAGGATGAAATTGTTGGGAAGTACTTTCTGAGAGTTTTAGAACTAGTAAATGCAATGAAATAACTTGGTGAAAAAATTGAGGAAGCCTCTTTAGTTCAGAAAATTTTGAGATCTCTGCCAGATAGGTTCAACCCAAAGGTTTCTGCTATAGAAGAACTTAATGATCTAAAATCTTTGGTTTTTGATCAACTTCTAGGAACGTTTATTGCATATGAAATGAGGATAGTTAAAGATAAACCCATCTCTAGAGAAGCATCATTTAAAGAAGATAAGAATGAGGATTCTGAGACTGATGAAATTGAAGCAAAATTTGTGAGAAGACTAAAGAAAGGATCAGGAAAGTACCAAGGCAAATTGCCCTTCAAATGTTTTAGCTGTGGAAATATAGGTCACTTTTCATCTAAGTGTCCACACAAGAAACATGATCAGAATTCTAAAGGTGAAAAGAAGTACACACCCAAGAGATTTGGTAAAAATAGAAGTTTATGTGTAAACAATGATCACTCTTCAGAAGACACGAATAATGACTCTTCCTGTGAAGATAAGATTAATGAATTTATGCTTATGGACAAAGAGGATTATGATGATAAAAGCACAGGAAGTGATGTTGATGATGAAGAAGTTGTGGTTGACTTGGAAGGAGAACTCATCAATGCTCTAGAATAAATTGATAGACTCAGACCTAAGAAGAAAAAGAAAAAAAAATTGTTGACACAGTTCAAGAAAGACAATAAAAAACCTGATGAAGACTTTTCCCTACTAAAAGTGGAATTAGAAGAGGCAAATAAAATAGAGGACATTTTGAAACAACAGTTATCAGAAAAGAAGGCAAGATGTGAAGCCTTGGAAGAAGAGGTAGTAAAAAATAGAAAAGAGATGGAGAAGTTTAAAAGATTGTATCTCCAAAATATTCCAATCATTAAAGCCACCGCAGAACTAAACGACATTCTGAGAAAACAGAGATCTCCTTTGTTGAAGACTGGATTAGGGTATGTAAATGGTTCAAGTAGAAAACAGCCAGAAAGCAAAGAGCTAGTAAAGATGATTAATTTCCAAGTCAACAGACAATCAGACCATGAGAGTACTCTGTCACCAAAAGATAATAAAGATAAGATGATCCCTGATAAAAAACAAAGAGATCAGAAGATGGAGCAACAAATTCCAAGAAGAAGGCCATCCTTCAAGTACCAAAATTTCTTCCATGGTTACTGTTTTTATTGTTCTAATTTTGGTCATAAGATTACAAATTGTCAAATAAATTTTAGAGACATTCAAGTGAGGAGGTCAAGAAATAAACAATCTTTAAAACATAGAACTAAGCAGTCAATGAATAGACAATGTAGCACCAATCACTTTGACCTACTGAACAATGAGCTCAAATTTTATAATTTTCATAACTTCAGCCACAAAGCTACAAAATGCCATCTCACAAAGTACAAGGCAGATCCAAGATTAAATCCTTTAGCTAGAAATGCCAGCACATGGAAAAAGAAAGATAGTGAAGAATGTGGTCTAGTACTTTCAGCTCAAAAGCAAAAGGACCCAGGGTATATAGACAGTGGATGTTCCAAGCACATGACTGGAGACAAGGATAAGTTTATGTCTATAAGTAAAAGCAAAACAGGAAATGTAACCTTTGGAAATGATGAACCAAGTAAAATCAAGGGTAAAGGGATGGTGATTTTGATTAATGGTAAAGGAAAAGCCTGGGATGTTCTGCTTGTAGATGGGATGAAACATAATTTGCTCAGTGTAAGTCAAATGTGTGACAGAGAATGTGAAGTGGCGTTCACTTCCAAGGATTGTAATATAAAGTCTGTAAACTCAGGACAAGTGGTGGCTAAAGGCATAAGGACAGAAAATAATGTATATGTGCTTAAAGAAGATAAAAAAGAATGTCATCTAAGAAAACATGATGAAAGTTAGTTATGGCATAGGAGACTTGGACATCTAAACTTTGACCACTTAATCAAGCTCAAAAATCTTGAGGCAGTAAAAGATTTTCCAAGAATATCAAAGCCACAATACTCTCTATGTAAACCCTACCAAGTAGAAAAGCTAACCTAGACACAGTTCAAATCCAAGAGCTGTACTTCAACATAGAAACCACTCCAATTAGTTCATGTGGATTTATGTGGACAATCAAGACAGGAAGGCACAGGGAAGGAAAACTACTTTATGTTGATCGTTGATGATTACTCCAGACTTACTTGGGTTTCTTTTCTCAAAGAAAAAGCTGAATCATTTGAGAAATTTAAAATATTTAAGGCTTTAACTGAGAATCAAATAGGCAAGAGGTTAAAGTCAGTAAGGTCAAATAGAGGAGGATAATTTATGTCAAGTGATTTCAAGGAATTCTATGATAAACATGGGATCAAGAGAGAATACACAATCTTAGGAACTCACCAACAAAATGGAGTAGTTGAGAGGCAAAATAGAATTGTCGAGCAAATGGCCAGGTCAATGATAAATGAGAAGAACATTGGTCAAACCTACTGGGTAGAAGCAATACACACATCAATCCATATTCTTAACAAATCCCACCTGAGACCACATAGTGACAAGACACCTTATGAACTGTGGTATGGAAGACCTGCTTCAATCAAACACTTCAAAGTCTTTGGGAGTAAGTGATACATAAAGAATAATAATGAAAACATTGGCAAGTATGATGACAGGATTGATGAAGGCATCTTCTTAGGATATGCTACCAATAGTAAAGGATGTAGATGCTTTAATAAAAGATTGCATAAATTAGTTGATTGCATTGATTTAAAGGTTGATGAAGGAGTCCCAGTAAGAGAGGTGACCAATATTGAGTCTACTACAGAGGACATAGCTGGAAATGAAGATGAGTAGGTCCAAGAATCAGATGGAGAAGAGACACCCAGACAAGAAGAGTCGGGACATCCATCAGCATCAAATTCTTCCTCAAGAATTACTCAAAAGAATCATTCTGAAAGTCAGATAATTGGTGAGAAGGAAAAAGGTGTACAAACCAGGAGAAGGATAATCAAAGACATCGAGTAATCACATATGGCCTTCATATCCATGGTGGAACCCAAGAACTTTAATGAAGCCAGTAAAGATGTAAAATGGGTAAAATCAATGAATGAGGAACTGGACCAGATTGAAAAGAATGACACTTGGGAACTCGTTCCTAGGCCAGTGAATAAAAATGTAATAGGATCAAAATAGGTCTACAAAAATCAGATGAATGAGCAAGGAAATATTGTAAGAAATAAGGCTAGATTTGTCTGCAAAGGATATGCTCAAATAGAAGGACTGGATTTTGATGAAACATTTGCGCCTGTAGCAAGATTACAAGTTAATAGAATGTTTCTTGCCTATGCTTGTCATAAACAGTTTAAAGTCTATCAAATGGATGTCAAGTCATCTTTTCTAAATGGAGATCTAAAAGAATAACTCTATATGGGACAACCAGAGGGTTTCCAACTATCAGATAACCCTGACTTTGTCTGCAAGCTGAAGAAACCCTTATATGGGTTTAAACAAGCTCCTCGTGCCTGGTATTACAGACTCGATAAGTATCCTCGAGACAAAGGTTTCAAGAGAGGAATAGTTGACAACAATATATATATATATATCAAAACAGAGGGTAATGATCTGCTCATTGTGTTGGTCTATGTAGATGACATCATCTTTGGAAGCAATAATGTTTCATTGGTACAATGGTTTGCTTCAACCATGCAGTCTGAATTTGAAATGTCTATGATATGGGAACTGTCATTTTTCTTGGTCTGCAAATTACTCAGAGGTTTGAAGGATTATTTCTTTCTCAGAAGAAATATCTAAGAGAAGTGTTGAAAAGGTTTCAAATGCAAGATTCCACACCTATGAGCACACCTATGGTCACTAGATGCAAGCTAAGCAAGGATGATGACTCACCTAATGTTGATCAGAGTTCATATAGGACTCTAATAGGAATCCTATTGTACATAACAGCATCCCGTCAAGACATAATGCATGTTGTTGGAATGGTAGGAAGGTATCAGGCTGCACCTAAACAGAGGCATTTGTTAACTGCCAAATGAATATTCAGATACTTGAAAGGAACAATGGACTATGGCCGATGGTATCCTAGGAATCATAATTTTCAACTATCAGTCTATTCAGATGTTGATTGGGCTAATTGCGTGGATGAAAGGAAAAGCACGAGTGGAGGTGCATTCTTCTTAGGAGATTCCCTTGTATCATGGTTGAGCAAGAAGTAAGGTTCGATTTCCTTATCTACTACAGAAGATGAGTACATTGCAGTTGCCACTTGTTGTACCCAAGTATTATGGATGATTCAAACACTTACAGACTTGGAGGTAAAATATGTTGCACCAATCCCAATTCATTGTGATAATACTAGTGCAATCAGTGTGTCAAAGAATCTTGTATTTCAATCCAAGACCAAGCATATACCCATCAGGTATCACTTCTTGAGGGAACAGGTGACCAACATTGTTGTTTCTTTGCATTATATTCCATCCAAAGATCAGATTGTTGATATCTCCACTAAACCGCTTGCAAAAACTCAGTTTGAGTATCTACGCCAGAAGTTGGGCATGACCCCATTATCAACCTAAGAGAGTCCATCCTATCAGGGGGAGTATGTATTGGTTGAATATCTGATACCTTCGCATAATACTACAACAGCTCAGGGGGAGCATGTTTTATTTGACATTGATGTCAAATGGGAAGAAAAGGAGTGGTCTAGATGCTACAGTTGGAGGTCTAAGTAGAACAGAACAGCCTTTCAGGGTTTCCATCAATGCCAAAGGGGGATATTGTTGGCAAGTTTACAGGAAAAGTGTGCTTTTCATTGATGGAATGAATAGCAAAAATATTTTGGGAAGACGTAGAAGAGAAAGCTCGAGAAGCTCAGAAGAGATAGTGTCGAGTTGCACGCAGAGTGCAAGTGTGCGCCAAGACCGAGGTTAACTTAATTGTCAAAGATCAGGAGAGATAGTGTTTCGAGACGCGTAAATGAGATCCCATACATCAAGGCTCATAGAAGGATCAAATTTTGTGTCCTTTGACACTTAGAGGTTTGAGAAAGCCAAAGCTCGGGAGGAGGAGTGACAGTGACCGTTGGATCGAGCACTATGAATGATCTGGGTCATCAGATCCAAGTCCAGACAGGAGGAATGAGTGCACAGAGAAGAGGAGAACGGATCTTAGTTGTTAGATCTAAGTGTGTGGACCAACAGCCATTGGATCCTAAGGAAAGTGCATGAGACAATTTTTGAAGTCATCGGAACCATCCATCGTCAGGGTTGACAGGAGGCAATAGATCCGGGAGTTCAAAGAATCGAACTTCAAAATATTTGCAAGGGATAGAGTGGAGTCAATCCTAGTCGTTGATTCCAAGAAGGACACGTTGCGAGAGATCAACATTTCGTTGACTCGCCAACTAGAAGTGTCAAAAGTGAGAGTTGGAGGAACTCGCGAAATGCGAATTCATGAAATGATATGGACCATCAGATCACTGAGGATCGTGGACCCTTGATCTGGCACGACGAAGAACGAAGTCCAAGTTCTTGAAGAAGAGATCTAGACCATTGAAATATGGAAGATCGTGGGTCATTGATCTAGAGCAGGTATTGGGAAATCAGGAGTTGAAGAAAGGAGGTGCTCTAACCTTTGAAGTTGCGAAACATGAAATCACGATTTTATCATAGTCGTTGATCAAAGAAAGAGATATCGACTGTTGATATGATATGGAGTATTTTGAATTTCGTGAGTTGGGAGAATCGAGGCAAATCGCAGCTGAATCTCTGAAATGAGAAGTCGTGAAAAGATTTGGGTCATCGGATCAAAAAGGATTGTGGGTCATTGATCTAATGCAATCGCGAGTTTGGGAATCGAAAGAAGGGAAGTGAGCCAACATTTGACATCACGAATCGTGAAGTCGTGAAATGCGAAAAGGAGATCTCAACCATTGAATCACAGAGAGATATGGACCATTGATCTGGAAAGCATAGTTTCAGAAGTGAGGCATGTGGTCACAACCATGGTCACATTGATGAAGGTTAAGGAAGGAGCTATCATTTCTAGGCTCCACCTCAGAGTTTCACGAGTTGGGAAAATCAAGGTGACTCGCAGTCGACATCACAAAATGTGAAATCATGAAACGGTTGTTGGTTAGGCGTATGGTCGCCGTCGATGGTCACGTGAAAGGAAAGGGCTTAGCAAGAAGAGCTAGCACCCACTGTAAAAATTTTCTCAGGAAGGGGAAAGGCACCAAAGGGATGAACACACGGAGGTTTTCTCAGTAACTGCCAAAATGAAGTGATTGCATCTGCCAGAGAATTTGAGGAGCAGTAGGGTGACTGCCAGAGGAATCGAAGAGTCTTGAGGTAACTACCAGTGGAATGAAGACTCATCATAGAGACAATTGACATATGGGAAAGCGTCGAAGTCTGTAACTGTAACAGAGAAGATGAAAGGTCGCACTGCCAGAAACAGGCAAAGAATCTCAGGAACGGCCACTGATGACAAATAGTCTCAGCATAACGATCACTAATGAAGAATAGACTTAGCATGATCACCAGAGACAACAAAGAGTTAGGTGTATGATCTGACAGAGTACTTGGCATCATAAATATATGAAGAACAGAGAATAGAGGGTTGTTGTTGTTGAGAGTTATTCATGCGGGTAGAAGCGTGTTGTGTGCAAGAGCTGAAACACACAGAAGAGGCGTAACACATTGAATGGAAATAATAATAGAGCATAAAGCACAGAAGAAATAGATAGAGAAGAAATGCTTATCTGATAGAGGAAGAGAAAGTTGAGGTGCACATCCAGAGACAGAGAAGAAAAACAAAAAACTCAAGGAGGTGCGAGCAGTAAAAACACTGATGCAGGCAGAGCAAAGCAGTGCAACAGAAGAGTGATGAGACTGGTAAGCTTTTTGACAAATATTGTATCGATGTAATAAGTTTCAGGAAAAAAAAAATTATATTCAAGGTGGCAAGGTGGTGAAAGGGAGAACTATTGTTCTCTGTTATACAAGTCGATGCATGTGTGACTGGAAGTTGGTGCTTCCATCCAGTTGGTGCTAGAACACTTAGGGAGTTGGTGCTTCCTTTTAGTGGGTGCTAGAGAAACCAGGGTGTCGGTGCTTCCTTCTAGTGGGTGCTAGAGAAACCAGAGAGTTGGTGCTCTCAGCAAGTTGCAGCTTGTAAAACAGAGGTTGTAGCCTCAAGAGGAGTTGGAGCTCATTAGAATGATAATGTACAGAAAATAAATATTACTTATCATATCAATAAGAATAGGCTTTTCCCTTTATGGGTTTCCTCGGGAAATATTTGTCTATGTATATTTCATGTGTGTGATTGATGTTGAATATTCTATTGCTTACTTCCTTGCATTAATGTGATTGTCATAGAGTGTTCTGTAAAGATCCAAAAGTGGGCATAATTGTTTAAGCACAGTAAAAACTAATTCACCCCCCCACCCCTCTCAGTTGTCCAACAAAGAGGCCATATATTTATGCCCAGAGCTTGGTTTTGAGCATAATTATAGTCATTGGAAAGATGTCAAAGAGAATAATCAACTCAAGTTTAGAATAGAGGTCATAGATACGGTTTAAAAGAGTAAGTATAGAGGATTATGAGAAAATTTGTATGCCCCACCAGCATAATGAAGCTTAGGAGGTCAATTGTGTTACATAGTAGTATCAGAGTAGTGGGTCAAACACTAGACCTGAATGGGATAGAGATCAACCATGAAGATGTATATGCCAATGGCTATGATGATCCTGTTGAAACTTGTTTGCATTAAAATGTTTACATATGAGTTGCACAATCTTCTTGAAAGGAAGGACTGCATATTCTTTTCAAAATTTTATAGCACAAAATTTTATCTTTTACCTCATATAAAATAGAATGATTCCTACGGGAAATTTAATTATGTTAATGATCACTAACAATATATTGTGAGTATGAAAGACAAAAGGGACAGAGTCATGATATAACAATGAGAACCTTATAAAGGCCCAGTAATTGTGTGTCTTTCAATTATATGTTTAGTTAATATTGAAATGTTGTTTCAGCACTTTGAAGACACGGCGAAGTGAAGAAAGGTATAACAATAGACTGGTACAATATGGAAGAGACATCACATATTAGATATCAAGAATCATATGAGAGGAGGTGTTAGGGACCTAACCTCCCTAACCCCTCACATAGATAGAATAATATATTTTCCATGTAATAAAGGTCTAGATTAGTTAATAAGGCCTATTTAATAAATATGAACAAGTCAATGTAAGAGACCTAATAGAAGCTTTTGTTTCTAGAAAGATCTTCATCCAGAATGTTCTTTAGAAGATAGAATTAGTATAAATAAGAGTAGGAGGCATGAGAAAGCTTTGTCTTGTGAATTATTGTAATAGAGTGTTTCTTTGTTGGAGGTTTCCCCCTCGAATAGGCCAGTGAACATTGCTCCCATTTCAATAAAGGTATCATTTTGGTGTGTTATTCTCTACATTATGTTTTTTTGTTGGTAATTTCCGTTATATTCTTGTTTTTGCTTAATATCACATAACCAGGTGCATAACAAGTGGTATCATAGCACCCTTATTTATCGCTTATCCCATTAGTCTCCTCTCACTGCCCTGATCATCGTGGTATATATCACTTCTCTGCTTTCTTGTCCGTGGACCCACCCATCATCCCCTCATGGCTCCCACCCACCAAAAAGAAACCAATCATAAACATAATATTGACTGTTGAACCTCTAAATTGACATCCCCACTACCCTATTATACTCCTCATATATACCTTTTGGCTTACCTAAGCTTGGATAAATGAAAAAGAACACTACCATTAGCCATTGATGAGGTCATAAGGTAAAGTATAATTAATTCATGCATTTTTGTGGTTTATTGAGCTAGGAGACTAAATGTTTCATGTACTAATGTTTTA
>SNQJ01S0048659.1:38572-50357 GCA_010110895.2 Picea sitchensis
CGCACAGAGGAGTTTGAGGGATTCCATGTGGCAGTGGCTGATGGATACACGATGACATGCTTGGACATGATCCCTGACTTAGAGGTCAAACTAGGCAACTACACCCTGACTGACACATTCTATGTAGTTGACCTATCAGATATTGATGTCGTGTTAGGGGTACAGTGGTTATATTCATTGGCGTAGATTGGGTTCAACTATCAGACGTTGACCATGAGCTTCAGAGACGCCAGTGGATCGAGAGTTATGCTGAGAGGCATGTCTACAGGGGCACCTCGAGCAGTATCGACAAAGAGGATGGAGTGAATATTTCGTCACAGTGATGTGGCTTACGTAGCAGAGTGTTTGATCACCATGTGAAAGGACTTAGAGGGTAGGGAGCATACCATCCACAGATCAGAGAGCTTATGGGACGTTATGAGCCAGTATTTGGGCCGATACCACCAGGGAGACTGCCAGACAGGGGTTTTTAGCACATGATTGAGTTAGAGGCAGGGGTTACACTGGTGATTACAGCACCCTATAGGCACCCCAAGAAATTTAAGGACGAAATTGAGAAAGCAACCAAAGAATTTCTCGCTATGGGGAACATCAGGCCCAGCATGAGTCCTTTTGCATATTCAATCATCCTGGTACTGAAGAAGGATGGCATGTTGTGGATGTGCATCGATTACAGATTGCTCAACAAGAAAATGATCAAGAATCGTTACCCCATTCCACGCATAGATGAGTTGATGGATGAGTTACATTGGGTAGTCTTCTTCACTAAGATTGATCTATGCTCAGGATACCATCAGATCAGCATCAGGGAGAAAGACATTGAGAAGATAGCGTTCCGATGCCATTTCGAACACTTTGAGTTCTTGTTCATGCCATTTGGACTGACCAACGCACCAGCCACTTTCCAGTCTTGCATGAACCATATGTTTAGAGGACAGTTGAGGAAGTACCTTCTAGTATTCTTTGACGATATATTGAACTACAACAAGACATGGGATGAGCATTTAGCACATTTGGGGAAGGTCTTGGATATTATGCAGGCACAATCTTTATATGCCAAGGAATCCAAATGTGAATTTGGCATGAGGGAACTATTGTACTTGGGGCATATCATCAGTGGGCATGGAGAACAGGTTCACCAGGAAAAGAACAGGGTCGTTGTGGATTGGCCAATGCCCAAGAATCTCACAGAGCTGTGAGGATTCTTTGGGTTATGTAGTTACTACAGGTGGTTCGTCAAGGTTTTTTCATAGTTGGGAACACCACTCACAGACTTGACCAAGAAGGGTGATTTTCATTGGACAGAAGATTCATAGTAGACATTCAACAAAATGAAGGAGGTTATGAGCACATGCCCTTCCAGACTTTTCGCAGTCGCTTGTCTTAGAGTGCGATGCATCAGGGGTGGGGATTGGAGCAGTCTTGATGCAGGGGGGCCACCCCATTATGTTTGAGAGAAGAAAACTCAACGAGTCGGAGAGACTCTATCCTATTTACAACAAGGAGATGCTAGCGATCATGCATGCCTTAACCAAATTCAGGTAGTATCTGGTTGGCAGCAGGTTTGTAGTGAAGACAGATCATAACAGTCTCAAGTATTTCCTTGATCAGAAAGACCTCAATGAGAGGTAGCAGAAGTGGGTCTCAAAGATCCAAGCCTTTGACTTTGACATTGAGTATGTCAAGGGAAAAATGAATATCATGGCAGATGCCTTGTCCAGGACGCCAGCAGGATGTTCGATGATGGACATTTGTACAAATTGGAAAGCTCATTTGTTGGTGGAATACTCCAAAAACAAATTTTCTTGTGAGGTGATGGACGGACAAGTGATTGATGATAGATATCGGGTTCTTGATGACGTCATTTTCTACAAGGACCGGATCTACTTGGTTCCAGAATCCACCCTAAAGGGGAAAATTCCGAAGGTATGTCATGATTCGCCTACAGCAGGGCATCAGGGGTACTTCAAAACATATAGGCAGATTAGGGAAAGATTCTCATGGAAGGGTCTCAAGGATGATGTGTTGAAACACATACGAGAGTGCACGACTTGTCAGCAGAACAAGTCCAAGCAGACACACCCCGCGGGACTACTACAACCTCTACCCATTCCAGAGCAGAAATGGGAGAGCATTTCCATGGATTTCATTACAAGACTACCTAGAGTGCAAGGCAAGGACTGTATATTTGTGGTGGTCGACAGACTAACCAAATTTTCACATTTCTTCACCATACCCACAGACTACAAGGCCATACAGGTAGCAGAGTTGTTTTTCAGAGAGGTATTCCGGTTGCACGGGTTACCCAGGCAGATAGTCAGTGATAGGGATGGGCACTTCATCAGCGCATTTTGGCAGGAGCTTTTCAGATTGACAAGCACAGAGCTAGCCACGAGTCCCAGCTACCACCCACAGACAGATGGGAAGACAGAGATCATCAAAAAATGGGTGGAAGGGTATATGAGGAACTATGTGGGGGGGCAGCAACGCACTTGGGTGAGATGGTTACATATGGGTGAGTATTGCTACAACACAACTTACCATATGTCTATCAGGATGCCACCGTTCAGGGCATTGTATGGATACGATGCACCCTCCTTTATAGAGACTATGTTTGGGGACAGCAGGGTCTTGGGGGCCAAGGATTGGGTGGAGGAGAGTCAGAGGATTCTTCAATCAGTAAGGGAGAACTCGCAGTCATCTCAGAATCAGCAGAAGATATATGCAGACTGACATAGAGTTGAGCACAATTTTGAGGTAGGGGATTTGGTTTTTTTGTGATAACAGCCATACCGACAATCCTCCTTGAAGAGGAGCAGAGCAGAGAAGTTGAAGCCAAAGTTATACAGGACATACAGAGTCATCAGGAGGATAGGCAAGGTGGCATACAAGCTAGATCTACCAAAAGGTAGCAAGATTCATAACATCTTTCACGTCTCTTGCCTTAAAAGTTTGTGGGACATCAGGTTAGCATTTCAGAGGAGTTGCCACCCTTCGATGAGGAGGGTCAATTGGAGCTAGTGCCAGAGGAGATACTGGAGCAGAGAGAGCACAGATTGAGGAGCAGGATCATCAAAGAGTGCTTGGTTAGATGGAGAGGTCTTCCAGTGGAGGATTCCACATGGGAGGGAGAGCATATCTTACAACACCCAGGATTGATGTTGCTTGAGGACAAGTAATCTCGGGAAGGGAGGACTGTGATGTCCCGTTCCCAAGAGTAGGCCAACAGTGAGTGAATTAGTAGTCTATATGTTCCCATAGACTATAATCAGGCACAAACAGGAAACAAGGTGGAGAAATAAGGAGGAATTGATGGCTAAATGATGAATTAAGCCAAAATACTTAGGAAAAGTCACTTAAGCCTAAGTCAACGAAGAATTAGANGGGTGAGATGGTTACATATGGGTGAGTATTGCTACAACACAACTTACCATATGTCTATCAGGATGCCACCGTTCAGGGCATTGTATGGATACGATGCACCCTCCTTTATAGAGACTATGTTTGGGGACAGCAGGGTCTTGGGGGCCAAGGATTGGGTGGAGGAGAGTCAGAGGATTCTTCAATCAGTAAGGGAGAACTCGCAGTCATCTCAGAATCAGCAGAAGATATATGCAGACTGACATAGAGTTGAGCACAATTTTGAGGTAGGGGATTTGGTTTTTTTGTGATAACAGCCATACCGACAATCCTCCTTGAAGAGGAGCAGAGCAGAGAAGTTGAAGCCAAAGTTATACAGGACATACAGAGTCATCAGGAGGATAGGCAAGGTGGCATACAAGCTAGATCTACCAAAAGGTAGCAAGATTCATAACATCTTTCACGTCTCTTGCCTTAAAAGTTTGTGGGACATCAGGTTAGCATTTCAGAGGAGTTGCCACCCTTCGATGAGGAGGGTCAATTGGAGCTAGTGCCAGAGGAGATACTGGAGCAGAGAGAGCACAGATTGAGGAGCAGGATCATCAAAGAGTGCTTGGTTAGATGGAGAGGTCTTCCAGTGGAGGATTCCACATGGGAGGGAGAGCATATCTTACAACACCCAGGATTGATGTTGCTTGAGGACAAGTAATCTCGGGAAGGGAGGACTGTGATGTCCCGTTCCCAAGAGTAGGCCAACAGTGAGTGAATTAGTAGTCTATATGTTCCCATAGACTATAATCAGGCACAAACAGGAAACAAGGTGGAGAAATAAGGAGGAATTGATGGCTAAATGATGAATTAAGCCAAAATACTTAGGAAAAGTCACTTAAGCCTAAGTCAACGAAGAATTAGAATGAAAAGGTGTTAAAGGGGGACTTAATTAATTAATTAATCACTTTAGGAGGAAAAGCACCTAGCTTAAGTGAGGTTAATGGTGAATTAGATTGGGAAAGGTATAAAGGGAGGAATCTGACCTAATTCCTCATTATGCATTGTTATGATTTGATGGTGAGAGTTCCCAGAGGAGAAGGAGAGACGACCTTATAGTTTTGTGGATTTCTGAAGGAAACCACCACCATTGATCAGTTTTAGTGTTGAGAGAAAAACCCTAGCCCATCGGAGATACCATCCAAGTATTTCACTGTACTTTTCAGGAGTATCCATTGCAGAGTGCGCAGCTCAGCCAGTGAGGGCGCAAGTCAGTTTGAGGGTTTGGAGAGCTACACGAGATCTGTATCCAGATTGTAGTTTCCTTCCAACCCATTTGAGATCCAGCCAGGGTGCTTCTATTGAGCCATATATTGTCAGATTTTGATGGTGGAATCTTGCAGATCGACTCATTCAGTCATTTAGGGCGCAGCTCTTTCGGACAGACATTTGGTGTTGCATGCAGAGTTTTAGAGCAGATCCAGAAAAATCCTTCCGACCCATTTCCTTATTTGGAAAGATGATTGTTTTGAGCCATATAGCAGAAGATTATGTTGGTGGAATCCTTTGGGGTGCATCCAGTGCTCCAGGAGGTGCACAAACCCCCCAGGGGTCCAGATCCAGTGCCTTAGAGACCAGATTCGAGATCCAACACTCACCCATTTCAGTCTAGAGGCCAGGGCACTTCTTTTGGAGCAGTTTCCATCTTATTTCGACGGTATGAACTTACGGATGAGTTTTCCAGCTGGTAGCGGTTACCGTACTTCGCCGAAATCACATATTTTCGTCGATCTATCCGTGCATGCATCAGATCTACTATCATATTCTGATCACAGGTATTTTTATGTTATTTGATTGTATTCCAGTACTGATCCATGAGATCTGGATGACGTTTATATTCTATATTTCTAGTAGGCTATTGTATTTCCATGCTCGAACCGTATTATACATGATATTGGGCAGTTGATGTTCTTTACTTCTACATGCATCCTTTATATGTTGTTTAAACCATAAATATGAAACATGCACATGCAATAACCAACATGCACATGAAATAACCCACATGCACATGCAATAACCATCAAGTTCTCAAACATACAACTGAAACGCATCCAGAAACCGCCATTGTATCAGATATGCAAGACAGAATAATAGATCAGTAGAAAATATCTCGATCAACGAGATCAGGGATATTTCATTCAAGTGCTTACGAGAAAAAGAGGAATAAACATTTCAAAATTTCCCTAGATGAGAAATTCAAAAAGGTAAAACCACCCACATTTGATTGAGAAGTCAAGAAGGGTGAAGAAGCAGAGGCATGATTAGTAGGACTAAAGAAATATTTTCGAGTGCACAATTACTCAGGAAACATGAAAGCAAGAGTGACCGTCTTTAATTTAATAGGAGGGGCTTCTATCTAGTGGGAAGACCTTAAGAATGTAAAATGGATCAATGAAAAGGATTGACCTAGAAGTAGTTTGAGAAATGTTTCAGGAAGGCATATATGTTAGAGAGATATTATTATGGAAATATCATAGAGTTTCATGGATACAAGTTGGGACAGATCACCATGGTTGAATATGTTAAAAGGTTCATAGAACTATTGAGGTATGTCCTATACATCAAATATGAGAAGGTGAAGATTCAATGATTTCTTAGTGGATTTCCACAATCCTTCTAAGATAGACTTAAAGTTGATGAACCTAAGACACTTGATGACACCATCTAAAAGGATAAGTATTTCTATGAGAAATCAAAGTATAGGCAGGAGATTCACAAGGAATGTAAAAGGAAGGATAATATTGGATTTAAGAAGAAGGTAGTTAAGTCATCCCAGTATAAGAATCTAGGAAAGAGTGCCCAATCTAGTTACCCCACTAATAGCATATATCGACAAAAATACCCTACTCAAAGTGGGAATAAGATAGGAAAATGAAGGGAAAAGTAGAAGAAAAGAAGAAAGGACCACTCAAATGTTGGGGTTGTGGAGAAATAGACATGTTAAGAGACTACCCTCATAGGAAGAATGATAATAGGGGAGTTTGCATTGTCCATAAGTGTAACCAGAAGTGTACCTAAAATGTATGCAGTTGTCGAGAATCGACAATAATACCATCAAGCCTCAATGGTGGAGATAGAGGGTATACTTTCCAACTGCTCTGTTTCAATTTTAATTAACCTTGGTTCTAACCTTAGTTATATTGCACCCCAAGTTGTTGTGGCATGTGTTTTACAGAAAAGAAATCATGAAAATTCATGGTTGATTCAACTATCCACATGAACCAAGAGGAAATTTATTGAGGTAATTGAAGCATGCTAGTTTGAGATGAATGGAGTGCACACCGAGGTAGTATTGAATATACTACCATTGGGGTCATATGACATGATGATCGGTATGGAATGGATGGCAACACATAAATCTAAAATAGACTATTTCAACAAGACCTTCGAATGTGAGGATGATGAAGGAAATAAAAGGATCCTACAAGTCATCCAGAAACCCATGTCAGAAAGGAAAATTTTAGCATTGCAGTTGAAAAGTCATTGCAGAAAAGGATTTCCATAGTATATTATACATGTGATAGATTCAACAGAGGATAATAAGTTGAGAATTAAATACCATATAGTGTTACATTAGTACCGAGATATATTCCTTGATAAAATACCAAGACTACCTCACAAGAGGGATATTGATTTTTCCATAGAGCTTGTGCCGGGAGCAATGCTCGTGTGTATAATATCTTACCAAATGAGCACACCTGAATTGGTGGATCTGAAAATGAAATTGAAAGAACTGTCAGACAAGGTATATATTAGACCCAGTGTGTCCCCATGGGGAGCACTAGCTTTCTTTGTCAAGAAGAAGGATGGTACCCTTAGGTTATGCATTGATTTGAGATAGTTGAACAAGATTATCATCAATAATAAATATCCATTGCCCAGGATCAATGACATTTTCAATCAGATTAGGGGAACCATAGTATTCTCCAAGATAGATTTGAGGTCCATATATCATCAAGTCAAGATCCAGTATTAGGACATTTATAAGACTGCCTTTAGAACAAGGTATGGACACTATGAGTATGTAGTGGTGCCCTTTGGGATTACTAATGCACCAACTACATTTTTGTGTTTAATGAACAACATTCTAAGTAACTACTTGTACAATTTTGTTTTATTGCTCATTTATGACATTTTAATTTACTCGAAGACTAAGGAAGGGCATGGGGAACACCTCGTGCTAGTACTACAAGTATTGAAAGAGCACCAGTTGTATTCTAAATACAAAAAATGTGATTTCTTTCAGAAACAAATCCATTACTTGGGTCATGTGATCTCGAAAGAAGGAGTTGTAGTAGACCATGAAAAAATCAAGGCAAGCATAGATTGGCCTACTCGCCTACTCCTCAGAATGTATCCAAAGTGAGATAATTTATGGGATTGGTTGGATACTACATAAGGTTTATCCAAAGATTTTCAAAGATCGGCCATCCAATCACCTCATAACAAAGAAAAGGAGTGAAATTTGTATGGTTAGCAGATTGTGAAGTAAGTTTCCAATAACCGAAACATATTCTAACAAAAACACCTATCTTAAATATTGCAAATCTAGATAAGGATTTCCTGGTGTGTACAAATGATTGCAAGAAAGGACTTGGTGGAGTCCTCGTGCAAGAAGAGCATGTAATCATTTTTTAGTCCATAAAACTAAATGAGCATGAGCATTGTTATGTTACTCATACTAAATGAGCATGAGCATTTTTTACTCCAGGAAACAAATGCACCTAACACTCTCATCTACGATTTAACCAACATGTTTTGAAGAGGCCGGCGAGGATGAATTTTGGAATAAGGTCATGGATGAAGAATTGGATCAAATAGATAAAAATGACACTTGGGAATTGGTTCCAAGACCAAAGGATAAGAATGTGATCGGCACAAAGTGGGTATACAGAAATAAATTAAATGAAGATGGACAGGTTACAAGGAATAAAGTTAGATTGGTATCTAAAGGATATGCACAGGTTGAAGGAATCAACTTTGAAGAGACATTTTCCCCAGTTGTCAGAATGGAAGAAATCTTAGTGCTTTAAGATTATGCATGCTCCAAAAATATTAAAGTGTATCAGATGGACGTAAAATCAGCTTTTCTGAATGGGGAACTTGAAGAAGAAGTCTACATTGAACAACCAAAAGGATTTCAGTTGTCAGAGAACGCAGATTATGTGTGTAAATTAAAGAAGGCCTTGTATGGTCTAAAGCACGCTCCTAGAGCACGGTACTCTAGACTGGATAAATATTTACAGCAGGCAAGGTTCAGAAAAGGAAGTGCAGATAGCAACCTCTACATCAAGGAAACTCAATATAGTATTTTATTAATTGAAGTTTATGTTTATGATATTATTTTTGGAAGTACTGATGACAGGTTAAGCCAGAAATTTGCAAAGGACATGCAGAATGAATTTGAAATGTCATTACTTGGAGAACTATCCTTCTTTCTGGGTCTTCAAATACGTCAAAGAAACCAAGGAATTTTTATTTCTCAAACCAAGTATATTAGAGAAATGCTAAAGAGGTTCGGAATGGAAGATTGCAAACCAGTTATCACTTCCATGCAAACCAGTTGCAAGTTGAGAAAAGATGATGATTCAAAGTCTACATATCAGAGGTAATACAGGTCAATGATTGGTAGCCTACTATATGTGACAGCGTCCAGACCAGATGTAACGCAGGAAGTTGGACATATGGCATGATTTCAAGAAATACCAAAGGAATCACATGTATTAGCAGTGAAGAGCATTTTTAGATATCTCAAAGGAACAGAAGAGTTTGGATTATGGTATCCAAAAGGAAATGATCTATCACTTATTGCCTAAACAGATGCAGATTGGGCAGGTTGCATTTATGATCGACAAAGCATCAATGGAGCAGCGTTATACCTGGGTGAGTGTTTAGTATCATGGCTAAGCAAGAAACAATCATCAATATCTTTATCTACAGTCGAGGTAGAGTATATTGCAGCAGAAACATGTTGTACATGGGTTCTATGGATCAAACAAACTCTAGCAGATATACATGTTGAGTATGATGAGCCCATTCCAATCTATTGTGATAATACAAGCGCCATCGGTATCTCAAATAAAGTGGTGATGCACTCCAAGACGAAGAACATTCCAATCAAGTATCACTTTCTACGAGAACAAGTCATAGAAATGAACATCAAAATTGAATATGTGGGCATAAAAGAACAAGTGGCAGATATCTTTACAAAACCACTTCCATGGGAAGCCTTTCAGTATCTTCGCCAGAGACTCAAAGTTATTTCTACTCCCAAATGAATGTTTGTGAATGATTATCCTATATGTCTTAGATGTACACAAGGAAGAACCATAAAGAGGACAGTTCAGGTTGGGAGATCAAATGAGTCAGTTAGGGGGAGCAGACCCAAATGGAAAGATACTTTTTCCATTGATGACAAAGGGGGAGGGATTTATCATATGCAGAGGACAGAGGCATGGTTCTAGGGGAAGCGTTGGTCATAGAGATGCAGGCATGGTTCCAGGGGGAGCATGACTGATATGATTTCAATATTGCATCAAAATGTTGTCATCAATGCCAAAGGGGGAGATTGTTGATTAATTGGGTTGGTTGTCATTGATGTCAACCCTTGAAAAAAGTCTGGTAGCAAATTATGGTAGAACAAAGGTTTGGGTAATGGACCCAAGTTTGTTTGATGTATAATGGTATGAGTTTTGATATATTTGTAGGTAAGATTATTCTATATGGATAGTACATGTCATGCCATTTCTAGTGGTATGTGGAACGTCACATAACTCCTCACTGTTTGAGAGTTATGGCCTTACGAATTTGGAGTACCCTCATATGTTGGCTTGAAGCCCCAAAAGGTCAAAGAAGTCAAAGTGCTTGCAAAGAAGAAATTATTTAAATAATAAAGTGAAGTGACCAAGTCAAAAAGGATTATTTAAATAATAAAGTGAAGTGACAAAGTCAAAGAGGATTATTTAAATAATAAAGTGAAGTGACAAAGTCAAAGAGGGTTATTTAAGTAATAAAGTGAAGTGACAAAGTCAAAGAGGATTATTCAAATAATAAACTGAAGTGACAAAGTCAAGGAGGATTATTTAAATAATAAAGTAAATGGATAACTTTCTAATTATGGAAAATGGTTGGAAGTGGGTTAGCCCTAAAATAAGGAAATTGGGTTAAGATGGTTAAAAGGTAACCCCTTGAGGAAGCTACATGGAAGTATAAATAAGAGGAAAGGCTCTCTCATTTTAATTACACTTGAGCATATTGAATATCTACAGGTGTCTGAGGTAACCAAAGGATATCTAAGCCAAGTTTCAGAGGGAATTTGAAGTAAATAAAGATAAAATTCAAAGGAGGATAAATGTTTTTGATGATGCTTTCTAAGGTATGTTATTTACAGGTCATCTCACCATTTTCGCAATAACTTTTTTTTCGATAATGATTCAAACTGTGAAATTGGGAGGCCATTGAGTAAACATATCCAAGTAGTTGTGGTATGAATTTAAGCTTGTGGGTCGTTGTATTTTTGGAGTTACACTCCGTGGAAAATGGGTTTGTGGCTAGTCCTGAAACTAGTCTAAAATGGGTGTTTCGGGTAAAAATGTCATAACTTCTTCATAACAGATCCAAATTTAGTAAGACCAAATGTGTTGGTTAGAGTACAGTCTCTAGTATTCTGTGTAAAAGTTTCAGATCCATACTACAAATATTCTGTGTGGGGCATGCTCTAATAGGCCGCTCTCTAGAATAAGCCAGAATTCAACAAGGTATGTCATTTTTGTTATAACTCCTTTTTTGAGAAGTTCCAAGTAGTGACACCTGGAGGAATTGCATAAAAAACATTGAAGAACATTGTGTACTATTTTCAGATCTTTATTCATTACAGGTACATAGTTTTGATTATTTCAAGTTAGGGTTGTTGACTAATCCAAAACTATTCATGTGAGACTAAAGTAAAGTTTGATAAAAATGCTAGTCTCTTGTTGTTAAAGTTAAGGAAGGCTTGCATGTTCAGATACAGGTTGGTGCATGGTTGATGCACTTGTTTATGGTACAATTTAATTATAGGTTTTTTGGTACAGGTTGGTGCATGGTTGATGCACTTGTTTATGGTACAAGTTGATGCATGGTTGATACATGGTTCAAGTTATTGGCACAGGTTGTTTGGTGTAGGTTTATTGGTACAGGTTTACAACAGTATATCTCACAGTGATAGTGTGACATTGGTTCCATCGTTCTCTTATATGTCGGGACAGTTGGATGGGGCAAGGACATGTGGTTGTAGTCACCTTCCGGTTGTAGCCGAAGAACATAGGGGGTTGTAGCCTCCTTCTGGTTGTAGCCAGAGAATTGGGGAGTTGGAGCTTCCCTCAGGTTGTAGCCTGAG
>SNQJ01S0048659.1:50367-70153 GCA_010110895.2 Picea sitchensis
AAATATTGGATGATAATGCTACATTGATATAACACTTGCATTATATGGTTAAAAAGGATTAGATTGTTCTATTACTGATTCACCCCCCCTCTCAGTAATCCAACACAATCTCACATGCTGTGGATTTTGGGTAAACCATGAGGCATGGTAAATTGTCATTGCGATGAGGATTTTTGAAAGGGGTGATTTTGATGGCCTTGTTGGCTTTATAATTTTGATAGCCCGTGTCTTAAGGTTTAGTAGTAGGTTATGGGTCGATGCCCTTCATCCCTATGAGGGAGGAGGTCCATACTAGTTGGACGAGTGGAGTAGGTCCATGTGGATGCCATGCGGGTATGATTTTGCTACCCATGAGTGTTGCCTAAGAAAATTATGTGCCTCTACGCTTACATAGGCAAAAAAGTGTGCTTCTGGGCTTACATAGAACTGTCATCATTTTTGTCTTTACAAAATTTCAATAAACAAAATATTAGCCTTTGAGTCCAGAGATAGCAGAAAAAACAAAAAAGATTCAGTGAGTGTTTGTTTAATGGAAAAGATCATGAAATCCATATCATTTGTGTGTGTGTGTGTGTAGAGAGAGAGAGAGAGATGTTTTTCCTCGTTTTAGGTTTTTCTCATTTTTTTTGGTTTTTCCTTTTGATTTTACTTATTTTTCTATGGTTTCAAAAATATTGCATTTTAATCATGAAAAAAAAGAAGGTGCTACTGATATCACCTCTTTTCAATGCAGGGTTGATTTAAATATTTTGGTTGCAAGGATGTCAGTTGTCAAGGCCATGGTTTCAAAAGAGTTGTAATTGTTTTACTCCAAAAAAAAGTGGGAGTGCTACCAAGAGCACCACTTTTCAATTTAAGGGTTGATTTTAAGATTTTAAGTGCAATAGTACCAATTGTTGAGTCCATGGTTTCAAAGAAGTTGCAATATTTGTGCCATGACTTTGATGTGTAGGTTATAGGTGAAGCAAATTGTACCCACTTTAAGGATGAATGTGTCTTATTCATTCATATTGTAATCACAAGTGATTCGATATTCAATTGGGTTTCAATTTTATCACATTCAATGAAAGGAACCATTGAGAAGACTAAGAAGCCAAATACTAAGATACTTCCTAGTTTTTGCAAGCAATGCCCTAGATTGACTGAGGAAGTTGTTATCTCTTGGAGAAGCATTGGAAGTTGGTATATGAAAGAGGATCACACTTATCTCAAAATATATGGATTATTTTCCCTCCTCGTCTTTTTCCTAAGCATGTCCAAAATAAGATGACACTATGAGAGATATCATATCAAACTATCCTCCACAGTTTCAATGTCTCTTTAGAAAAAAATTCTAGGAGAAAAGGATTCATTCCTTATAATATGTACATTGGACATTATGGGTTGACTAACTCCAAAAAATCAAGATAAGAATCAAATGTTATGTTGGAGTACAAACTCCCACAAGGTCAATTCAGGAGGTATGATCCCGATGAATTAGTTTTAAAACATAGCCTATATGTTCTTGTGACCTAGACATTCCCATGAACAATGGGATCATGAGTTGTATTTTGAAAATGCCATTTATTTGGAATAATTTCAACATATATTTAAACCCAAAGATCAAACTTCAACACAAGCTACAACTTTTGAAGAGCAAGCAAGGCAAGAAGTTGAAATTGCAAAGAAGAAGTTTCTTGAAATTCAGCAGTTGAAGAAGAAATAATAGGAGCATAAAATCAAGGCAACTAAAGTAGAGAGAGTGAGGTTAGAAAAATAAGAGAATGAAAAAAAAGTAGCAACAAAATTGGAAAAGAAACTAAAGGAAGAAAAAGACAAAGAAGAAGCTATAAAGGATAAAAATCAAGAAGATAAACAAGAAACCAATCTAAAAAATGATAAACAAGACATTACATAAGCTATAGAGTAGTCCCTGCAGCAATAACCCCAAACTGAGTAACCCCCTATTGACAATTTAATTTATTTAACTATGAAGGATTTGATAATCTTAAAATAGGGTATAACTTTAGTTAGAGATGGGAAAGAAAAAGGTATTTTGATGGAATAGATAGCTACTCCTAGCAACTTGGAAAATATTTTAGCATGGGGTGTTCAGAATATTCATTATCCTATACATGACATAGAAAAACTAGAATTTATTGCTTATAATAAGAGAAAAAAAAGACAATTGTAAAGAAAACTCAGAGAAAAAGGAGAATTGATCTTGATAACACCGCGATTTGCACAAATGAGGAGTGAGTAATAGATACAAAAAGGGGAAAACTAATATAACTATTATAAGGTAGACTTGATATCATACATGCTACTTTGGATAAAGCTCAATCAAAAGTTGTATATGTGTAGAATCTATAAAACGAAATTGCTTTGTTAGAAAATCATGTGAAATATTACAAATATGCATAGGGTTTAATAACAGTTTTCATAAAGCATGTTTTGGAGGAGAATGAATCTAATGTGAAAACCAGATAAGATTTTTATGATAAGGCCTTTTAGCTACAAGAATTAAGTTTACAACTTTCCATTCTATATAAGTAAAATCTTATGTGGAAAGAAACCCAAGAGAAAACTCAAGATCAATTAGAATTCATCAAATAGATCCATAAGCATATGAAAGGTGAATCTCACAATATCATAATTCTGAGTAAATAAGAGATATATGGGATTGAACAAGATCTAATCTACTGGTCGAGAGTATCTCATGAAGTTGAGAGGTAGATAGAGGATGAGTTGTTTTGTATCAAAATTTAGGATTTTATTGAAAACACCACCATTCAATGCAAACTCCCTTCTCTTGGCCTACTTGAAAATTTTCATCCAGTTGATCAAGTGTTGCAAATATTTGAAAAGTTACTCAAGCAACACAAGTTAGATGTTCAAGGGATATTGAATATGGAAAAATTCCATCTTAAATTTTTTTTAAGTTGAAGCTAAAAAGTTAGCACAACTTAAATATTCCTTTCCCAAAGTTGAAAAATATATTAAAAGTTTTTCCAGGATATTACCAGCTTTGAGGGCCCCAAGAAGGCGACATATTTTTCCCCATATTGATTTATGTTAAAATTTATTTGAACAATGGGAAAACATGATAAAGAAGTAGTTAGAAACCAAACCCCTAGTTCATCTAAGGGATGAGACATAAGTTGGTTATTGTAACCAATTTTCAAATTGTATTTATAGAGGAAATTAAGAAGGAGAAAATGGCTCTTTTGTGTTGGAAATGTAATCCATTAGGGTTACTAACTTGATGGAATGTGAATATTCAAGTTATAGGAATGGTACTCAGGAGTCCAAGGGACCTCTTGGAATACAAATCCAAAGGTCAGAACTCATGTACTCACACATGTATCATATCAATGAAAAAATGCAATTCACGCTTATCTAAATTGGTGTGCACCCAAAAGTGGGATCAGAGCATCTTAGTTCTTAGGCTTGAATTAATCTATGGTAGTTTTCCATAGATGAGTTACCTCATGCATAAATGTATCTTCCTATCATGGGTTCACAATTTGGTGTCATATCTGTTGAACTTTCTATCTTCTTGATTCCATGTGCATGAGTCTGTCATCCTTCGTCTGTCTATCTCTGCATTGTCTACCATCACTCAAAAAAACATCTTATGTTATGGTTTTTCCATTACTTTTCCACACAAACCTAGGGTTTCTATTTATCGATTAGATTGACATGCAATTAACTAGCCATCAATCCACCTTTGTTATCACACCCTCTTTCTTTGCTTGGTGTAGATGAGGTTTGAATCCTTTCCGCCTCTGATTGCCTCTGAACCCTTCTCTCTTGATTCAAATATCCACCTACTTATTTTTTGATCTAGATTTCAGGAATTTGATTATATTTTACTCACTCGGTTGTCACCTTGAATTCCCATTGTCTCTTCTCCTCGCTTTTGATGCCAACATCGTTGGTCTCGCCCACTTCCAGCACTGATATTATGATCATTGAATGAAGAGACGTGTATATCGAACATTCTCATGAGCATTGAAGATCGAATCAAAATACAAGACCATATTTCCCAGTGTGTGTTATTTAGTCATTCATTTTCCCTAGATGTGATGGTTCCTTTGACCATGATGTAACATCACCCAATTATCTTGGGTTATTATGATTGGGACCTTGAAATTGATGTCAGAAACCCTCGCATGCCTACAATTGAAATCTCTATGTGTGAAGAAGGGACTAGATCTAGCTAGAAGTTCTCTACATTCAATGCAGACAGGACTGATTTGCAGAAAGATAAGGAGAGAGAGAGAAACCATGATCTGAGGTCAAATCGCGAGCCTCATGTTGTTGTGCAAACAAGTGATGCAAATATTCAATCAATGGAGAAGATAAAGAGTAGAAATACTTCCAGGATTCCACAATCTAGGTGAAAGGATTGCAAAATTTGGTCAATGCATTCAACCCCTTGAAAATTTTATTGGATAAATAGATCACATGGTTCCTGACTATATCATTGTGGATCCATTGATAATGAATAGTAATTTTATTGTTCTTATTTCCTCTGACTGGCGAGAGTTTCTTTATGATAACAATAATTAATTGAAGTCAATTTTTCATGATCAAAAGTGTAAGATCAGAAGCATATGCTATAGTGGCTAGCATTGACAAATTATTTACTCTTTGGAATTGGTTGATCTAGGTATGAGACTTCTTATATTTTTATTTGGCCAATAATCATTAATTGATTGGTGGATTGGTTTTACATTATGGATTGTTGGAATATTTATTCATATATGTAGGCATTAGCTTTCCATCTCATTCTCAATGACATTATTGTCTCGAACAACTGCCTCTCTACACAGTTGCTCTCATTTTGGCTTACGGGGATCCAATTGTAGTGTCACTACTCACATTGTTTGTTTCTTCTCTGAACTACTTTTGAATTGATTGCTTCATAAGCATCATATATTTGGCCACAATTTACCTCATGAATGACCCTTATAGCACCCCCCATGACGTTCTTCTTCCCTCAAAATATATTCTTTAAGTCGAACCTCCATCCTCTCCACCCTGTCACACTATATACATGTGTATTCTTGTATGTCCTTTCAACCTCATGTAGTACAAAAGGATTTCCATTAATATAAATTGCAAGTTCTTCTCTCATATTATGCCATAAAATAGGTCGACTCCTCTTTGTGCCTCTAATTATCTGAATAATAGATTGCATACCATCAACAATCGAGTTAGATACACCATAAATAGCAAATCCGGATACTTCTATGAAGTTGTGATCACCCTCAACTCTTTATGTTTTGGTAACGAGGACAATGATCGCTTTTAAGAACAGTCTTCCTTCCAAGAAGGGGGTCCAAAGCATGTCATCATAGCTTGTCATCATTTCCACTTGTCTTCAAACAACACATTAAACCTCGAAGATTAATTCAACTCTGGAATCAAGGTGTACTTGGAAATTGTCATTTTGTAAGTTTACTTTTACTTTTTGAAATTAAAGTTTAACATTGCTTTGTAAACAAGTGCATTTTCGATAGAAGTCAACACCCTACATTTGTTGAGCTTCATTTTCTGACTTTGCATCTTATTATTAAAGGATGGAGTTGCAAGAAACCATGTGAGGTTTGAGATATGGCTCAAATTGATGAACTATTAGAGTTATCAAACACTCTAATACTCTCTTCTGTGGAAAATACAATCACAATCAACAAAGCAACTCTACATTTTGTTGTAACTTGCTTGTAAGTTTCATAAGACAAAGTAGTGTTGCTTCAAACTCAGGCCCATCTTCTTCATGATGCACTTGAATGCAAGAATCTTTGACATTCTGAACTATTCATCATTCAGAACAAACCTTTTTTTGGAGAATATGATGATGATGATGATGATGATGATCCATATCAACAGCCAGTGCAGAAGCAACTCAGTGAGACATCTTCATATTCAAGTAGAGATGAAGTTTAGCTTTCTCTTTCCAAGCCGATCATCAGATCTTGGGAATCAGAGACAAAAAGCACCAAATAGGTATTGAATATGAAAAGGAAGTCACATTTCATATTCCTGATTATACCAAATTGATCTAGTTCTAGAGTGTTGGATTACTACAAGAAGGTTCATATTCACCTACTCCAGTTCAAGAGCAAATTTCAAAATGCTAACATTGTCAGTGAGTTGGCCACATTGAAGATCAGTGTTTTGGTCTTCATATTTGTGAGCATTGTGGAAAGTAAAATCATCCTTCTGACATATGTTACAAATGCAAGAAATCTGCAAGAGTAAATAACCACTATGGGTGGATCACTTCTTGGTGATGGTCATCAACATTCAAGAAGATATATCAGTCATACTAATGAATTCATTCATGAGTAATGATGCATCTTGCAGTGGATATATTTGCATCTTCTCACTTTGTACCTGACAAGGGGGGAGAACATCAATGATTGACAATCAAGCTTCAAGTTTCAAAGTCCTATTAATCGAGAAGTAACACATGAGCGTGACAAGTGAGCATGATTTGTTTTGTGGTCATCCAAAACCATGACATTGGTTTTTGGATTTCCTTAAACTACCACTTAGTAGAAGAATTCCAACTTCTACTAAACAACGGTTTGTAGTTTTCCTTAAACCTCCACTTGGTAGAAGACTTTCAACTTATGCTACAAAATAGTTTATGCTCGTCTTTAAACCAGCATTCGAGAGAACTTCCAATTAGAAAAAGAAATCAACTTCAGCTTCTAGCTAACTTAGGAAATCTTCCAGGAACCATTGAGCCTTAGATCCAAGTTCCAGAGTTTGTTGTCATCAGTAAACCACCAGATTGGTTTGTGGTCTTCCTTAAACCACCATCACCATTTAGTAGAAGGCATCATCTTCTACTATCCATTTGGTTTGTGGTCATCCCAAAACAACCATATTTAGAGAGCACATTCAACAATTGACATATGTCCACTTCCAAATTTCATCTCTCTTCTTGGACTCACATACATCCCTTCAGATTAAGAGGGGGAATGTAGGAAATGTAATTCGTTATGGTTACTAACTTGACGAAATGTGAATAGCCAATTTATAGGAATGATCATTGGGAGTCCAAGGGACCTCTTGGAATACTAATCCGAAGGTCAAAACTCATGTACTTATACGTGTATCACGCCAATGTACGTATCGTATCGTATAAGTACATGAGTTGTGAAAAAATGCACGCCAATGTTTATGCAAAATTTTACTTTTGTCATAAAACATATTGTTGGGAATGCTAACAAAGTTATTGATGCATTGAGCAGGAGATGTTTGATTCTGCAGGAATTTCATGTGAAGACCTTGGGGTTTGAACACCTTAAGGATATGTATTGTGATGATGCAGATTTCAAGGAAACATATGAATCATGTGCAAATCATGTGCTGAGAGACAGGAGCCAGTGGGAAAAGTACATGATTCAAGAGGGATTGTTGTTCAAGGGAAATCAGTTATGCATACCGAAATGCTCAATGAGGGAAAACCTTTTGAAGGAGAAGCATAGTGGAGGATTGGTTGGACATTTTGGCCATGATAAAACATTTACACGGTTGAGTAGTTTATACTATTGGCCAGGTATGAGGACATAAGTGATAAAATTTGTGAACAGATGTAGAATCTGCTAACATGCAAAAGGAAAAAGACAGAACATTGGATTGTATCAACCATTGTCGATACCAGAGAGGCCTTGGGATGCAATAAGCATGGATTTTGTGTTGGAACTGCCAAGAACGCAAAGAGGATGTGATTCCATATTTTTGGTGGTGGATATATTTTCAAAGATGGCACACTTTATCCCATGCCAGAAGACCAGTGATGCAACCCATGTTGCAAATCTATTTTTCAAGGAAGTTGTAAGACTTCACGGCCTACCCAGAAGCATTGTCTCGGACAAAGACACAAAATTTATTGGTCACTTTTGTGGAAGACTGTGGAAGAAGTTGGGGACGGATTTGTCCTTCAGCTCAGCTTATCACCCCCAAACAGATGGACAGACTGAGGTGGTAAACAGAAGTTTGGGAAACTTTTTGAGGAGTTTGGTCACTGAACATCATAATCAGTGGGATCAGATTCTGCCACAAGCAGAATTTGCATACAACGACTCACCAAAAAGGAGCGTTGGAAAGAACCCATTCTAGATATTGTATGGAATGCAACCTAGAGGAGTACCTGAGATGAGAGACTTGGGATAGAGTGGGATCAGAAGTGTTGGAGAAGAATATTTTGCTACAGAAATGCAGAAGCTCCATAGACATATCAGAGGACAATTGCAAAACTCTAGCCAAGAATACAAGCACGGAGTTCATCACCATCACAGGGAGCTTCAATTTGAAGTAGGAGATCAGGTTTTGGCACATCTCAGAAAGGAACGGTTCCCTAGGGGAACATATAACAAATTAAAAATGAAGAAGATAGAACCATGTAAGATATTAAGGAAATTTGATGCAAATGCCTATGAGATTGAGTTTCCAAATGATGTGGGCATCTCACCAATATTCAGTGTTTCAGACCTGTATCCTTACAAGAAATATGACGCAGAGGAAGCAAAAAATTAAGAGAACATTCAGTGGGAGAAACAAATGCCTATAGCAGAAAAATCACAGATGGAGAAGATCGTTGATCAAAGAATTGGAAAAAAGACCAGGAGAAAGCTCTATCTTGAATATTTGGTCAAGTGGAAGGGACACCCAATAGAAGATGCTAGTTGGGAAAATGAAGTTGATATCCAGAAGCATGGAAATTCGGTGCAGGAGCTCATGGACAGGAGTCCATGAATTTTTTTCCAGGGGGAGTATGATTCAAGAGCATCGTCAACGTCATCAACGAGCACACATGGCAGGAAATCTCACCACTCGGGAATCATTTTGGAATCTCAAACATTGGGAGTTACTGCGAATCCTTTGGGGAGTTGATGAAGAACAGAAGAAGATCAAACGCTTAGAGGTGGAATAATCATGAGCGATCAGGGAGTTTCACTCCGAGTCTTGAATGTAACTAAACTTAGGTAGCAGTTAGGTTTTTGTTTTGGAGGTAGGTGAGTAGTCAGGGGGAACCCTAAGGACCCTTTGAGTTAAATAGAGGTTTTGTATGCCCAAATGAGGCTGCTACGAGTTAGTAGGAATTTTCTGAGTTTGAATTTATTGTTTTGATATTAGTTGTAGCCATTTTACTTTTGAATGAATATGACAGAGGAAAATTGACCCAAATGCAAAGTATTGTTACTGCTTGCAATTCTCTGTTATTGGATTTTCATAAATGAAAGAATTTTGTTATGAATGGATGAAACTGTGCATGTCAATATAAGTTTCAATTGTTTCTCTTATGTTGAGTGAGTGCAAGGTGTGCACACTGAACTCAAGGAGTGTGTTGATGTGATCTGTTTTGATTCCAAAGCTCATAAGAGATAGCGCAAAACTTTCCCTTTGCAAGGAGTGCAAAGCGACTGTTGCAAGGCGTGCACAGTCACCCGCAAGAACTAAGTCTTGCGTAAGAATCTGCTGCAAGGAGTGCACAGATCTGGAAGCTCAGGAGGAGGAGCTACAACAACTGCTAGATTGGCTGCAGGGAGAAATCTGGGTCATCAGATCAGAGTCTAGATAGGAGGAATGCGCACAAGGGGAGAACAGATCTCGTTCATCGGATCTAGACGCGAAGGACCAACAACCGTTGGATCCAAGTAAGGAGCACGTATCTTAACCCTTTGAAAGTGCACAGGAGAGGCAGAATCATGAAATCGCGAAATTCTGAAGTCTATCGGAACCGTCCATCAAGAAGGGACACGTGGCGAGAGATCAACGTTTCGCTGAATTTGCAATTGGGGGAACCAGAGGCAGGAGTTGTGAAAACTCGTGAAATCTAAAATTGCGCGGCCATCTGGACCATCGGACCACAGAGAGTTAAGGACCGTTGATATGACGTGAGGAGATTTCGGGAAATCGGGGATCGAGAGAAGGGAGGTGAGCGATCCTCCAACTTCGCGCAACGCGAAGTCCCAAAACATGAAGGAGACAACAGGACCATCGGATCATATGGATTTTGGACCGTTGATATCATGTGCGTGGAGCCCAGATTTTGGGTTTCGGAAATCATGAGGACGAGCAAACAAACCTTCCAGGGGCGCGAAACTCAAAACTGCAAAGTGCTCGAGAGGTTGGGCCCAGGTCACAGTGAGGGGTCACATCGTCGAAGGATAAGGGAGGAGCTAGCATGCGCTAGGCCCCACGTCGAGATTTCAGAAGTCATAGAATCAGAGTTGTCTCATACGCAAATACCCAACATGAGAAATCGCGACGCGCCTTTGGTTAGGCAGGTGGTCACAGTCGTGGTCACGTAACGGAAGGAGCTTAGCCAGGGAAGAGCTAGTGCTCGTTTGGTGTTGAAATTTCAATAGCGCTAAGGAGAGGGCTCATGGGTCTCATACAACCAACGCATTTGGAGAAAGGACCTGTGTAGGTTGATTTGGGATCTAGCTGAGACCCGAAGAGTCGATTTGACTCAGTATCTTGATCGATCCTTGACCAGGAGGTCAGCAGCCCCGACGGGAGAAAGGGGGAATATGCATCGTTTACTCTTTCAATCTATACATTGTCTATGGATGGTAAGTAGTACTAAAATCGAGATGGGTTCCTAGGTCTTCAAAACGACTCTTCTAAGAGTTAGATGTAAACTTGGTATATATAAGATACAAATGATTTGAGTAACCCATGCAATCTGAATATTTCCCTCATCAATATCCTTGCAATATCATCAATCTTGTTAGTGGACTTAACATTAATAAAATGTTCTACTTTGGATAACTTCTCCACCACAACCATGATAGAATCATGTTTCTTTCATGTAGTTGGTAACCCGGTAATAAAATCCATAACTATTACCCCCCATTTTCATTCTAGAATTGGATAAGGCCACAATAACCCTATTGGATGTTGATGTTATGTATTGACTTACTGACATCTCATACAGTTGGCAATGTATTTAGCAACATCCTTCATCATCCCATGCCAAAATTGTTGCTTTATTGTTGTAGAAATTATTTTTTTGTAGCCTCGATGGCCAGAATATGGAATTTTATTTATTTCATCCATTATAACTCTTCTCAAATTCAAAGATTTGGGAATGTACATTCTATTTTTATAAATAAGAAGCTCGCCATCATTAAATTGATAGCCTTCATATTTATTTTCTAATATTTCTTGTAACAATCCACATTTCATGTGAGTATGGTTTTCATCATCAATAAAGGAGTCAATAACTCTCTTCTTTAAATATGATTTGCAAATGCTAATTGATGCCACATGAATCTTTCTATTGAGCACATTAGAAAAATTATTTTATTTTTCCTTTATGTGCTTCATTTCAAAATCAAACTCAGAAAGAAATTTCAGTTGTCTAACTTGTCACGCATTTAAGTTTGGCTACTCAAATAAATACTTCAATCCATTATGATTAGTTCTAACCTTAAACCTCTTTCCCATTAAATAGTGCTTCCACATTTTCAGAGCATGCACCATTGCAACAAGTTCCAAGTCATGGGTAACACATTTTTTCTTTTGTTCTTTCAACTTTCTTGAATCATAACATACTACATGATTATCTTACATAATCACACCACCAATTCCTTCTCACAAGCATATGTGCACACAACGATATCCTTATTAGGATTTGTAATTTCTAGAATTGAAACACCAATGAGGAGGTTCAATCGTTGAAATCTCTCCTCACATATTTATGTGTAGTTGTAATTAACTCCCTTCTTATACAAGGAAGTGATTGGGTGTGTAATATTGGAAATTCCTTCCATGGATCTTCTGTAATAACCAATAAGACCCATAAAATATCTCACGTTTGTTACACTCTTTGGAGTGGACCGATTCATTGTGGCCTCAATCTTCTATGGATCCACAAATATTCCCTCTTCTAAAATAATGTGACTTAAATAATGAATTTGTTTTTGATAAAAATCACATGTACTAGTTTTGCATACAACTTCTTTTCCCTTAGCACCTGCAAAACCATTCTCAATTTTTCCACGTGCTCTTATTCATTCTTAGAATAAATAATGATATCATCCAAGAAGACCAATACAAACTTATCCATGTATTTGCTAAAAACACTATTCATGAGGCACATTAATGTAATTGTTGCATTAGTGGGACCAAATGGCACCACCACAATTCATAGTGGCCATACCTTATTCTAAAGGTTGTCTTGTGAATGTCTTATTTTTTAATTCTTACTTGATGATAACCAAACCTTGAATCAATCTTTGAACAGACTTTTTCTCCCTTCATTTGGTCAATCAACTCATCAGTTCAAGGTAATGGATACCTAATCGTCATTGTGAATTTTATTTAGATGTCTATAATCAATGCACGACTTGAGATTTCCATATTTCTTATTCATAAATAAGACAGGTGATCCCCATGGAGATACACTTGCTCCAAGTATGAGATCAATTATGAAATCAATATCCTTCTAGGAGGGCCCTAACACTTCATCAGGGAATACATCATTGAAATCTTGTAAGGCAGGATAGTCTTCATGCATGGAACCTTTATCCTTTATTGAATCCAATATATAGGATGCATATAATTCTAGAACATTTCTTCAACTATAATGTTGAAATTTATCTAACAAGTATTTCTTTTGGTATTTTCCTTGGGTTTCCATATTCATAGATGAAATAAAAAGTCTCGTTGTAGTAATAAACTTTAACTCGATGTGATTCCAACCAATCCATAACGATGAGGATATCATAAGAACCAAGTGGAAAAACATTAATGTTTCCCATGTGAAGAGTCCATTCAGCTCTAACGGACATCTGTCCACAATTTCACTAACCTTTCTCTTGATTCTAGTGGCTAGGTAGACTAGCCATGACTTACTAAGATTTCACTTCTTAAGAGCACAAGTTTTAACAATTTTAGAAGTAACATAATTGTGACTAGATCCAAAATCAATTAAATGGAAATGGATTGCTTAGCAATCTTACCTTTCACTTTAACCACATCTTATTGGTGATCTGATTGGCAGTCTTTTAGTGTAGCATAGATCCTATGAATAGTCTTTTATACATCATCAACATTTGTATCCTCTTAAATGTTGTGAACATTCATGTCATTCTCCTTTTGATGTGGACAATATCTAAGAAAATGATATTCTCCACATCCCCAACATTCGATAGGCTCGCTTGGCCTTTTTCCTACTGACTTGGCTAGATTTGCCTTATTTTGAGCTTGGTGATTCTATTGATTCTTGCAATGGGAAGGATTGAACCCTTTATTTCATTGTTCAAGCTTCTCCTTCTTATTTTTCTTCTATGTCTTGTGGAGTTTCGACTATCTTTTATTCTGATCATAACAATGCTTATCATTTCTAATGGTTTTATCCAAGGTTTGAGGTTCATTGAACTCAAGTTTGTCTCTATAAGAATGAGGTAATCCACTTAAGAGATGTTGGATATTCACTTTCATATCCATGATATAATTGACATACCTCGAAAACTTCAAGAATTTATTTATATATTCAACCATGGTCATTTGGTTTAATTTTATCTCATGGAATTCATTGTTTTTACCATCATAGTATCTATCAAAAAGACACTTCTATTGGAAGTGCTTCCTAAGATTCTTTCAAACAATCTTTCACACATTAATTTTCTTAACTTGTCTGAGATGCTCCCAGCAAATTGAAGCTCAACCATTCAGAAGAATATGGCCACTCTAGCCTTCATGTTTCCAAAATAATCATGGACTTGGAAATATTTCTTCATCCCAAAGAGCCTAGGCCTCAAGTTCTTGTCTAGATTCAATTCCATCATCAAATATAGGAGGTTTGGCCTTCCAAAATTCTCCATGTAAATTTTCTCTAAAACAAATCCTCCTCCTATGCTCGTAGAAACAAGATATTTAATTTCTCAAGGATTCTTTAGAGGCATATGACTCATTAACAGAGGATTTTGATAGTGTGTATGTCCCATATCTGGAGGTCTTTCTTGTGTTATGGGACCTCTTGCAAGAAGTTTCTTGAATTGTTCCAAGTTCCACCAGCATTATTTGAGCTCTTCCCATGATGGATTTGCTTCCTTATATCTTTCAATCTTTGGAGCATGGTATCATTCACCTACTTTTGCTCCACCTAAGATTTAATCAACTTTTAATTTCCTGCTTTGCAACTTTGTAATTCCACTCTCAAACTCCTTGTAGTATTTCAATATCTTGAGCAATCATTTGATTTTTGTGTCCATTGGACTCTTTCTCTGCAATTTCATCTTATATATTTTCAACCATGGTATCTTCTTCATATTCATAAGGATCATATGCATCCTCCATGGTGATAGGACCAACCAAGACCAAGCCTCTGTTAATTTAGTTATCGTTAATTTTGGCCTCTAATTTTCTTTTATATAACACTATATCTATAACAGTATTCGTACAATTACTTATTTTAGATACATTTATTCTCAAACTTGTAGAGAATGTTTTTTGTATGCATTTTGGAAACTACCCATATTGACATTTTGTGTCAAATCAAGGTTGCAGGCTCTTTTTCTTCCCAAATTTTGGAAAAATCGAAAGTACTTCTCTCGAATATAAATCCCTAGGCTTGTTATCCTATTTATTAGATTTTTAATTAATTATTGTACTCGTGCTCAATTAAAGTTTTTGCCCAAATTTATGCACTTTTTATTGGTGCAATCGAGGTCAAAGACTAATGTCTTCCAGTTGTAGAAGGAAATCCATTAAGAACCTTTTTTTATGTAACTAGCATTGATAATAATTCTAATTGGGAACACCCAACAACCTTCATCTTAGTGATCCACTGCTATAGTCATTTGCTACATCAATATGGAAATGTCAACTTTACACTTTTTGCACTTTCTCCAATGTTAGAAATTTGGCAAAATTTGTTATCTTTCAAATTATGCAAAACTGGAAAGTTTTCAAAAGGTAACGATAAAATCTAGACTGCAGGGTTGGCTAAGGTTGGTTACATGATAGAAGCTTTTGATTTCAAGGAATTGGTAATGTGGAGTGCCAAGAGGTTCAATTCAAAGCACATAATTGTAAATATTAAAGAATAGGTGAAGACTCGAGTGCCCCTCACTCCCTTGATGTTAAGGAAACTGATATGCTTCCCTAAACTAACCAAACCCTCCAAGCTTCTTGAAGTTGATGCCTTTATGGTTTCACAAGGAGGTGGTATTTATCTTTTGAGAGAGTACCTTGCATAACCCTTGGCGATAAATTCTATGACTTACCAAATTGAAGTAAATGACTTGGTTGAGCCTTATCGATAATTGACTTGGCTTTTTTCTCAAAAAATTAACCAAGAGAAAATAGCCCAAGTCCCCATATATGTGTTATATGCCATTCATTACAATGTGCAAAGAAAATGTCATTTTTTATTGCAGAAAAACTATCTCAATTGAGGTTCCCCACAAGTTATAAAATTTCATCAAGACTAAAAGATTCGTCATCACATCATACTTGGTTTTCACACTAGTTTTGTATAATACCTTTGAAAAAATGGTCCCAATAAGAGATATTGATTTAAAAGTGGACCTAATTCAATGGTACATAGCATTATTGAAGCACAAGGTCCCATTTCTCTTTTATAGAGTCCAAGATTCTTTTTCGATAAGATTTAGACATATGTTGACAAGGAAGGAGTGAAAGAGGTTAACCTCTGGAGCTAGTGATTTCCTCATAGGGAGAGGTGAGTAATTTTATGGGGAACATTATACATATATTGGACTTTATGGATTTGAAGGAAATCCTTATCTCCTCCCAAAATTTGTTTGTGATCGATTATTCTTAATTGAGATTTGCTTACGATTAAAAGATGGTTAACATTCTTCAAAAAGAAGAGGAAAAAATAAGTTTATATCCACCCATTTTAAATTTGTTGGATTTTTTGTAAAAGTATCACAAATTTAACTAAAATTGCTCAGGGTTTCAATTATTCTGGTCTAAAGGAGGTTGATGTTGTGAAGGGTTTCAACCCTGAAGGAACTTTCGAAACCCATGCAATTTAAATTGGTAATAGTACTTTTTTTTGTTGGGAATAGAAAATCATTGAAGATGTTGGGGACAATGAACACTATGATATGGAATTTGGTAAAGCCCCTAAATTTCTTTCCCATGTGTGCAACCCTTGTATCATAATTAAAGATGTCATATTTCTTGATGATATTCATACTTTGGTCAATTCTAATGCTCAATCAAAAAGGAAAATTCTTTGAGAAAAGGAAGAACGAGACGTTGTTGATGATCATAGCAATGGAGAAAAATAGAGAGGTAAGTCTATAGTTAGTGGTAGATGGAATTTAGTTTCTCTCTGTCAAAAATACATTTCCCCACCTTAAAAAAAAAATTCTCTACCACCCACTAACAATAGAAGAAATAACGCAGTTGGAGTAGGTTCTAGTAATGATGGTGATGGGGATGATCCCCGTAAAGATAAACAAGAAATTGGGCATGCCCACCACCCGTATCCCAAAAAGAATGAGGTCCTCAAATGATGCCTAGGGTGGAAAATTTGAAGCATAGGGGAACAATGCCAATAACATGGAATTTAGTTATTTTGATAAATTGTAAGATTGGGAAATCATGTAGATTAAGGAAAACAATTTGCATAGTTGGTGTGATGATTCAAGATGAATTACCTACTTTTGAAGACAAATATGTCACCTTACACCATGCAATTTATAATAAGGATTCCAAAAAACTAGAATGTTGTTATAGACACTAAGGGATTAGAACCCATTGGATCTCTAAAAATGCATTAAATAGCTAGAGATATATTAACACATCTTGTAAATGAGTAGCAGTGTGAGTAGGTTGAAAAAAAAAATCGTTAATATAGAGGCTTCCTTGAATCTTGATCCATTATTCACACAACCTCTTGTCATTAGGGAGCTCGGTGTTAATCTTGACAACACACCTAAGAAATCCTTGAAGTAAAAAGGAGCCTAAGAACTATTGATGTGATTCTAGGAGATTGTTCCTACTAACATTGGAGAAAGAATGGTTTTATTATTTGAATTATGGGAGATAACATATATAGTTTATATACTTTCTAGAAGGATTCATTCTCTAAAAGAATTTCTTCAATGTTGAGTTACAAAAAGATGTTTAGTTTAATGAAAAAATTGTTTGTGCATTTATCAAAAAGCTCATTGATATGAGTGAACACAAAAGACAAAAAGAGAACTTACCATACAATATTAGACTGAAGCAAATTTGACATGGATGGGATTGTAGAATTGACATATTGCAAGGATTGATTGGTACTTGTGGAATATTGGAACATGGAAGAAATTTTCTATTCTTCAAAACAATCGATGTTGTGAAATAATTAGAGGGACTTAGCCTCATAAGAAATGACAAAGAAATGACAAGCCTGTAAAGGTGGCAGGTGTGGAGGGAATCATTCTCGATTCTGAATGAAAACAAAAAAATGAACTTTACATGGGGTCTCAGAAAATCCTCTAATAATCAAGTAGAATCTTATGCACTATTTTAGAGTTTACTCCTAACAATCGAAATGGGAAGTAAGAGTCTAATAGTTATTGAGAATTCAAGCATAATTATTAATATAATGTTATCAAAATCCTCCTCTTTCAATAATATGATTTCCTCCATTATAGCTCGCGATCTAAAAGGGAAGCTGGTAGTTTTCAAAACATCTCATTTTTCCAAGTCCCATGAGATCAAAATCATAAAGCAGATGCTCAAGTTAATGAGGCCACTTCTCTCAAAGTTGGTGTGATAAAGAAAAATGGGTGTTACATTACCACATAGTTCCATAATCAAGCATATTACAAAGTCATGACACGTATCATGTCGTTTATGAATAACACGTCTCATTTTCAAATTCTATGGATTGCATATAAGGTGAGGGGATATGATATGACATATGTGTCAACTCTTCACATGCTCATTCTTAATTGCACCATGCCCTTTAAATGCTACGTTGAGGTTTATTGTTACAGTGGTGGGATAGTGGAGTTTAAGTTAGAGGCATGCTCTGAAGGATGGAATAGTCTTGGCATAACACTGGTAAGAACCTCCCTTTATTTATGGCAGATGATTGTCCTTCACTGGTGTACAATGTTTTTAACGTGGTGACCATTTAAGTGGCGTCCTTTCAATGTTTTTTTTTCTCTCTTTCAGAAAGAGCTCTTACAGGATGACATGTTCTTTCAAGTTTCCTTTGGTTGGTTTGATGTGTATTGGAATATAGATATATGTGCAGCATGTTTCCCATTGCAATGTGTTAGCGACAATTCTTGTCTTGGGATCGAGAGCATCCAGGTTTGTAGGTTGCATGAAGAACGCCCAAGCGTAGCACGTAAAGCCCCATTTCAGGCTAAAAATCAAGCGAGCGAGCAGTCTGATCTCAACGGTCAGGATTCATCCAAAGGAGCAGATCAATGGTTGGTGGGAAATCGCGGTTAGCGGAGTTGCACCGAAATTAGCGCAAACACATCGCGCCCATATTGTATGTGGGGAAGAATCTCAGCCACCCACCCAGAGGGTGTGTGGCGTGTGATCTAGTCACGTCGGCTTTTCGGCAGTCGCGAGTTCAAAGGGCGAAAGTTCCATATCATTCTGCATCTCGAAACCCCGAACCCCGAAAGCGTCGAAGGCGCCCAAAGCTGGGCCCGCAGTATTACGGAGCGATCTCGACCATCCATCCACAGGAGACACCTGGTGCACAATTAGGCTCCTCGCCATTTCGCCCATCGCGATTTCGAGGTGCAAGGTGCAGCATCGTCATATTCTCGATGCGCGAGGTGCCGGGAGTGTCTAGGACCCGGGCCCACATCATCGTCGGGAGAGTTCAGAGTTGTCAGATCTAGAGGGACGCGTGGCGCCAAATTAAGCCGTCTCGACGTTTCGCTCATCACGATTTCAAGAAGCAAGGATCAGCCTCTTCCTATTCGCGAACGCTGATAGATCCTTTGAGAGTAAACGCAAGGTCACAGCCCGTGGTCACCTGGGAAATGAAAGAGCTGCGCAAAGGGGGCCAAAGGCGTCGGGTCCATTCGCCGAAAGGTTCATCGCGTTCTTCGGGTGACATTTGATCCGACCTCAAGCTTGGTTTTCACTTGAAGTAAATGAAGGTAAGGAAGAGTGGTTGAAACCTCTCTTCATGCATTAAGTGCAAGATATGGAGGTTCCGGCAGACAGTCTGCCCAAGACGGTCCTGTCCACTGATTTTCTCCAAAAGGTCATGGTCGGTCCTCATCTGACCAGAAAAATTCTGCGCACGCCATGTTGGCCTTTAATGTTGCTTCTATCTCCCCTCCAGGAGCCATGCACAGTTAAGGTGGCGTCTGACGAAAGTTACCCGTCCAAATTCGGCCGAGGGGACACCAAGTCTTGGGTGCACGATCGGCCAGAGTCTACATGCTCAGACTGTCAGAAGACATGCAGACGCAATGTTTTTAATGCAGCGTCTTGTTTTTGTTGTTGTTGTTGTTGTTTTTGAGTATATGTAGGCGTTCTCGCCATTTTTGTAAGCATCGATGGTAGAGCGAAGCTCCGAATTGTAATGTTTTAACATACACTCTAGTTTGTTGGTTATGCATCTCTATGTAAGATTTCTTATTTATGAAAGATAGTTTCCTTATTCCATCTAGTTTTCATCTCATACTGAGGGGGTTCATGATTGACTGATTCACATGAATTATTGCAGTTGTGTTATGATAAAGGATTTATTGTGGCGCTATTGTATTCCCTGGTTTCCTGCGTTTGAATGTAAGAAGATCACGTGTTCAAATGCATTCTCCTACAG